>JAPYZR010002874.1:0-48673 GCA_030522945.1 Trichopria nigra
TATATATATATATATTTATACAAATTTTCATATCGCAGCTTATCGCGAAAACTCAATTTCGCATCGGAAACGAATCATCAGACAGCATATAGACTCCGGGTAAATTGTTAGCTATAAGAATGTAAGTTTCTGAACGATGCGGAATCTTCGACCTGAATGAATGACCAAAGAGCAAGAATAAAAAATAACAAAAAACGAAGAAAAAAAGAGAAGAAAAAAAAAAAAAAAAAGAAAGGACGACGATGAAGAAAAGCCGGCCGGTTGAAAGAAGAGGAAGGAACGAGAAGAAAGGACGAGACCACCTCAGGACGAAGCTCCCATTGGCTCGGCGTCGGTCGCGATACAGTTCGCGGGGTCCGTCTTTCTCGATCTCGCCATATCCGCGAAAGGATTTATACACGGATAACAATAGATCAGGGGAACGAACGAACGAAGGCACTACGGGCATGCAGGCGGAGCGTCGTCGGACTTTACCGTGTGCAGGTGAATGAATGACGCTGTCTCTCTCTCTCTCTACCTCTCTACCTGTCTTTCTCTGTCTTTCTTTCGTTGGTACTAGCCCGCGAGGTAGACTATATGGCGAGGTATGTCACGGCGTGCCATTTTTATAAGACACCATCGTCGCGCATTCCGACCAGTCGGTACATGAGATGTACAGTTAACCCGGCGAGTTCTCGATGTCGCCGAAGACAACGTCGTCAACCGCATGAAACCAGGGGAGATGACTCGTGTTCTCTGGTAGTCTGGCGATCCTGGCAATATCCTGTATAGCGTAATAATAATATGACATACGTCACCGTCGCAATGGCACCCGTCGATTATCGAACACCAATCACCGTCAACGACGACACCCAACATATAATGAAGAATGACCGTTAAAATATTCTAGATGAAGAATATTAATCATTTCCCTGAATAGGAATGCTGATCGACGTGTAAATTGGGGCGAATTAATCTTAAAATTTGATTAATACACAAAGGGGACAAAATTCTCTAAGTGTCCTTGACGCAGGGTCGAGGCTGGCGAGTGGTACTAAAAATGGTCGGCTATCCAGTTGTTATACTTATCAATGACAAAAAAAAAAAAGAAAGAAAGATGATGATCATGTAAAAGATCCACAACTTTAATGAAATGTCATAAACAAACTTCTTCTTTAATTTTGATAAAACCCCCTCTAATCGTCTCTGGAGCTGGGTATCGTCTACATTGTCAAAAACAAAAAAAAAAACAAAAAAAAATCGGCACCAATATTCTCGATCTTCAGGTACGAAGAGCGGAAATAATGTGAGCCCATACTTTCTCGTGATTGAAAAGTATGTCGATAAAGGGTAATCGTCATTGGCAATCTCAATGGCAACTGAAACAAAAAGGAAACCGAGTCAATTCCATCGCCGAAATTTCACCTTCTGGGATAATGAATATAAAAAGCGCCAAGCAACGAATCGATTTCGCGTGCATTATTGATGAAGCGAGGTAAATAGTTCCGAATCCTCCGACATTACTGGTTCGTTCTGACGTCCACGTGTGCGCCCCTCGGGACGGTTCACGTCGTCTGGTCCAAACGAACCCAAAAATACGAAAGCGATAGCCACAGAAATTTTGTTATATAATACTGATGCACGCGTGTGGTGTATATATATAGTAGAAAGAGTAGCGGGTTGCCAAACCCGGGGTTGGCGTTAGCGAAACAGCGGTCAATGTCCGCTCGTGAGAACGGAATGTTTCGTCGCGGCACTCCTCCCCCCAACAAGACACCCCTGTCCTGTCCCCGCGGCCAAAATTTTTCTTTATCCGCGCACGGCCGCGAGTGTGCCTCTTTTCCCTTCCGCGTGCATATATATTCGTTACATTGTTACGCGGGGACACGCGCGTGCATATATAAATGTGTGTGTGTTTATAGCGACTCTCGCCACGAGGAAGTGGCGCAGGAGCAAAGTCCTTTTCGCCGGCGAACAAAAATCTTTTTTGTCTTTGTTTTTTTTTGTTGCTTTCTTTTGCAGCTCATGTAAATGAGGACAAGCGTAGACACGTAACAGTTCGAATTCGCCAGGAGCGTCACGCGGTCTCGTATTGCGACGTCCCGAGGAGTTCATGTCTTTGCGAGGAGCGAGACGAGAAGCAGAGAGCGATAGATGGCTAGAGAATGAGAGAGAGATAGAGATAGAGATGGAGATAAAGGACGATACGTAGAAAAACAGAGAGATAAAGAGGAAGAGAGAGAGGGGTAAAGTAAAAGAACCGACTAACTTGCCCGGACGGGTTATCCCTTGCACGTATAGCTATTTACAGTGTGCAGGAATGCACTACACGCAAACATGCGCAGTTTCCTAAGCGACGCGAGGCATTTGAGTTACGAACACGCGTCGGGAGACTGAAGATCCTGTTAATGGCAACAATGGTCATCTTTGGAATAAAACTGATTTCGTTAAATAACGTTTTCACGAGGCATCGTCGTGCTGACGGTCGTCAATTTGCTCTTTTTTCGTCCGATACGAAGCTGTCTTCGTGTTTGATCGATTTTTATCAGTTTTTATGGATTTTAATAGATTTTCATTAATTGCGATAAGTTTCTATCAATTTTAATAAAGTTTAAAAATATATTTATGGATTTTTTTAAGCTTCAAGTTTTCTTTACATATTTCACCCATTTCTAGAGTATCGAGACCAACTTACACTTTATCGACGATTTTGCCGGTAAATTTGTCATTTTTTTATGATTCTAGGCATTTTTGACCAACCAACTTTTTTTTTCAATTTGCTCTTTTTCACCTACTCTACGAGATATTCCCGAATTTGATCACTTTTCATTACTTTTAATCGACTTTTTTGACGATTTTAAGAAAATTTGTAATTCTTTAAGATATTCGACATTTCTTACGTTTTTGACAGATTTTTACATTTTCAACGATTATAAGTAAAGTTTTTAAACATTGTCAAGATATTTGTAAGTTTCAACCAAGATCAAGGTTTTTTTCAACAATTTAAGAAAAAATTTCATTTTTCAAGATTTTTGGGATTTGAAATTTTTCCTAAGATTTTAAAAAAATTATTTTTCAAGAATTTTAGTATTCTTAAAATTCTTGACATTTTTGACAGTGTCGACATTTTTGACGTTTTTGACATTTGTGACATTTTTGACATTTTTGACAGTATCGACATTTTTGACATTTGTGACATTTTTGACAGTGTCGACATTTTTTACTGAGATTTATTTATTGGACCAATTTCAAGTAAATTTGTGATTTTTCAAAAATTTTGGCATTCTTAAAATTTTTGACATTTTTGACATTTTTGACATTTTTGACAGCGTCTACATTTTTGACTGAATTTTATTTATTGGACCAATTTCAAGTAAATTTGTAATTTTTCAAGATTTTTGGGATTTCACATTTTTTCTATGATTTTTAAAAAAATCATTTTTCAAGAATTTTGGTATTCTTAAAATTTTTGACATTATTGACATTTTCGACATTGTCGACATTATTGACATTTTTGACATTGTCGACATTGTCGACATTATTGACATTTTTGACATTGTCGACATTGTCGACATTGTCGACATTTTTTACGTTTTTGACATTTTCGATATTTTTGACATTTTTGACATTTTTGACATTTTTTACATGTTTGACTGAATTTTATTTATTAGATCAATTTCAAGTAAATTTGTAATTTTTCAAGATTATCAAAACACTTGCAACCAAGATCGAATTATTTTGACAATTTTGAGAAAATGTTGTATTTTTTAAGATCTTTGGATTTTCGACATTTCTGATAAGATTCGACTTTTTCGACGATTAAATTTGTCAATTTTTAAGATTATTGTCATTTTTTACATTTACGACCGATTTCAACAATTGTAATGATTTCTAAGAAATTTGTAATTTTCCTCAACTTTTGGCATTTTTGACAATCATCCAGTTTTCTACGATTTTGAGAACATTTGTCATTCGCCTTGATTTTTGCATTTCGTGTAAATTTGATAAAAATTACCAACGCATTTTTTGAAAGATTTTAGACATGTAGGTTGGATATTTACTTAGGTTACGACAACACTTGTCTATTACTTTTATGACATAATTTTATCATGGGAGAGCAGTTTTTTTTCTCAATTGAAATAAATTGTTGTCATCTATTATTGCTATTCTGTAAAATTTCTTATCAACTCTTGTATATTTTCATAAATGTTGTTATCTCAACTTTTCAAAATTTTATCTCAACAGTTAAAAGAAAAATAACTTGAAAGAAAAATAAATAATTAAAAAACAATGAAATAAATAATTACAACGTATTTTTGATAACTTTTGTTCATTTGTATTGAAAAAAATTCTTATAAACACATAATACAAAAATGCACATCTAGATAAACTATATTTTCCGTCCAAGGACCTATATCAAGCGACGGTAAAACTGTCATTTTTCAATCAGTCATAACGAACAATGGCCTTTTGCCATGTCGTGCGGCCTGAGTTTAGCAGTCACTTGGAAAAATGACGTCTTTTTGCTCCATCTATATGATCTTCGCTGCAGTCCATTCTCAACATTCTGAACCACATCGGGACCGCGAGTAAACTGCGCATTCTTAATTACCTCACGTCATTAAAGAATGCGCACGCATATAAAATGTACGGACGAGATAATGAGATAACTTCCTTTCAATTATTCAAACATCCGAGCGTAAGTAGGTAAACGCGATGCAATTATCCGAGCCGTCTATAAAATCATAGCATCCTGCAGCAGCTATCGGTATTAATCGATACAAAACAAAACAAAGGAATCGATGAGCTTGGTCTGCGCATATACATATAACCGTGTAGCTTAACGCGAAATCACACCGATTACGTCTTACCAACTATTTCAACGCCCGATTATGCGCGGTTTAACAATCTAATTGCCAGTCTTACTCGCGAATTTGCTACATCCTGTTCGCTCGCTCCTCTTTTTCGGATCTCGCCGATCTTATGTTTAGCTCTTAATATTTCCTGCGATTATGAATACGCTACTGGAAATGTGCGATTATTCATTCGCTTATTAATCACTGATGTCATTTGAAGAAGTCACTTTGGCATTTTGCTTGTCTTCCGCTCATCTCGATGTTGCCGTTCCTTTTTCTAATATGAAGCAATTTTTTTTTTTTTTTGTAACTACGCCCCCAATTCAATTACCTCCTCTATTTTAATTTTTGTTGACTGCTCTAATTTTAATCGAAAGAAGACAACAGTATCGTTTTCTCTTTCTCACGCTGCCAGCGATGGTGATGAGGAGAGAAACGTTAACAATAAGACACCATTAGATCGCATGACAATAAACAATATCAATGTCCATCCATTTCCCATTAATCTGACTTGTACAACTGATCTGTATTTTTGATTTGACAATATTTTTTGCCTCGTCTAAATCGAGTTTTCCAGATGAGCGTGCAAAATCCAAAAGCTACTTTCTCTTGGACAATTTCGATCTACGAAGGCAGGTTCTGAGCACACGGTAACATGTGGACCTATCAAATTAGCAGGGGGTTAATACTTACATTCTACACCCATCACCAGAAACAGAATGAATTATAGAGACCAATTCTATATGATGTGGGAAAGGCGAGTGTCCATAGCCCGAATTCAGGACTCTGCTAAAACTTGGCGCGATAAGTAACGGATTTCCAATTCCAAGAATCGCCTATGGGCGAGGTAGGTTCCTCCGAATAGACATGACGTCTGTACAATTGACTGTAGAGAATTGGAGTTGAGAATTGGAGTGGATCGAAAGTCATTACAGAATGACGGAGTGATAGTGAAAACTGGAAAACCAGAATGCATTTATTGGACAAAAGAGAGTCAGACAGTTAACAATGATCAGGAATGGATTTCCCTTCTTCTGCGATGAACCCCGTCTACAAATCAGAGACGATAAGTGTTCGTGAGAATCGAAAACTGTCGGATTCAAATTCCTGGTTTAACATCGTGTCGTAATATCGTTGGTATCCATAAAATGAAACTTTCTCAATTATCTTAACTTACGAAAGAAGAGATTAGCCATTTGGGGGCCTCGCTCTTTGAAGTCTTTCAAAAGTGTCCAATCTCATCTCTCGGTGAGAATTGATCCTCCCATTAATACCGCAGGATGCTAACCAGGTCGAGATATATCTAACCTTCGAAAAAAAAAAGAGAAGTGGAATTGTAAATAATTTTGCATGGACTCGTCTGGACTAGAACCTTTTTTCAACCTCTCCACAAATAGGTTTTCTAAATTCCGCAGTGGGATACTACTAACGGATCTCAGTAATTTCGCAATCACGCCGCTCTCTGTGGACGATTTCAATTCGCGACAGAATGCTAAAAATGTGTCGAAAACTGCCTCTACTAAATTAGTCTAGGCAGTAGGCTAAGAATTTCGGGGACCCTATATAAAGTCGCTGGGGGAATGGGGAGTGTTACCGGTTGAGCGCCGAGGCACGGTCCATCCTGGACCCCTGCGGATGGAGAGGCGCTCGCTCGTTTGCACCCACGAAAGCGAGGAAGCGACAAGGACCGAACGAAGGTAGGTAGGAGAGTCTCGCGAGCCATGATGCAGAGAGAGATGGAGCGAATGAAGGAAAAGCACGGGGTTGATCTTATGGTCTTACAGTTTCACGGCGTCAGCCGTGGCCGGTGGCCCCGGGACTCGGAGCTTGCCTTGGCGTTGGAGGAATGCGGGACGGGCAAATCGCGGTCGGCCCGCTTGCACCTCGTTCCCATGCATTCCTTACTCCCTCTTTCTCCTCCGCCTCTTCTTTCGCTACCATTGCCCCCCCGGCCGCCCCCCGCTACCGCCGTTGCCCCCCCCCCCCCCCGCACAGCCTCTCTCGAGCGCTCGTCGGCTCCTCTCTCGAGTGCGACGCTCCCCGTTCCTTCAGGATCCCTCCGTCCTCCCCTTCGTCCGCTCCCTATACCGCCTCCTCTTTCTTTCTTTCTTTCTTTCCTTCCTTCCTTCCTTCTTTCCTTCTCTCCTCTCGTCTCGTCTCGCTCGTTTCTTTCGGAGGCGGCCTCGCGAGGAAGCCTCGTTATGGAGCTCGATTCCGGACGATTTTTACGTTTTGCGGACTTGCGCGAAAAGAAAAACAAAGGGAGCGCTTCAATTTCAGCGTTTTTTTTTTCAATCGATCGAAATTTAGCGAGATCGCGCGATTGGACGCCGCCGCCGCCGCCGCGCGGCAAGATCGCAGACAAACAGGCCGAATGAGAGAGAAAAGAGAGAGAGCACTGCGTTTTTAAATTGCATTTTTCATCGAGCCGCTCCGTGAGGAGGAGTTACCTCTGACGCGAAAAACGAGAGTGCGGATTAATTAATGTTGATCGTACTGATTGTTTGGCCGATTAACAACAATTCAATCCGAATGACTTTTACAAGACCCATAATGTAAGTGTCCACGTTTTCATTCCAGTGCTCCAAGTTTCTATGCGCTGTGAAGCTCAGGAATTCGAAAAACGGGAGCTCCCGAAGAATTCGCGCGACTTTTTCGTTTTTTTCCCCCCAATTCGTTAAAATTGATGTATGTTGGTCTCCGGATTCTTTTTAGAATCCTTTTCTCTCCAACGTCGGAAAACGGCGAAACGCCGCGTCGCATGCTAAAGCCATGCGGGGTCCGCGCTCTCTCGAGTGGAGTCGGCCGGTGCTCCCGCAGACGATCGCGAGGTTGTCGTCGAGGGACATAACGGCTCGGGCTGATCGTCCGTTCCGAGTAAGCTACGCGGCGCGCATGCGTAATGCCGTTGCATTCCAAGCGATTCGCCGTCTCTCTCCCTCCCTCTCTCTCTCCCTCCCTCCCTCTTTCCCTCCTTGTGCATGTTTTTCTCTCACTTTTCTCTTTGACTTTGACTCCTGATGCTAGCTGCCGACGTCGGTGTCAGAGGACCCACCAGATCGGATGAAGCAAAACTGTGGTCCCTGAAACTTTTCCGGCTCGATGGGCCCAAAGTACCCTGGATTCGTTTTGTCATCGATTTCTATCAAAAACGAATAAAGATCAAATCGAACGAACGATAAATGATCTGTTACAAAAATTTCCATATTATTATTTCATTGTTGTTCATCTTGCTTTCGATCTACTTCCGTCGATACTTATTTATCACGCGTATCGACTTTGTACCGGGTGTTTAGGCAACGGCTCAAGAGCTAAACACGACGCGCAATGACCGTACACGGTGTCAGCGCGAGCGAATCACTTTAGACCATGGGAAAATCAGACCAAGTTTGGCACGACTTATCAAGCACCCGAGTGAGTTACAAGGCGCGCATGCGTAATGACGTCGCATTCCAAGCATTACCGGCTCTCTCTCCCTTTTCCTCTTTCTATCCTTCTGTATGTTTTTCTCCCTTTATTCTTTTTTTCTCTTTCTTTGAATTGAATCCTACAAGCTGTCGCCGGTGTCGATGAACCCAACGGATCCAATAAAGTGAAACTATGTTGCTTCGATACGGAAGAGGTTTTCCAAAGAACCCGTGTCGTCCGTGTACCCAAAGTACTTCATCGGGGGCTTTTCAACGGATACATGTTACCCATTTTACCCAATGTACTTTGTGGATAAAACCCCATCTTGAATTTTGAACCCAAAGTACTTTGGATCTACCAAATCTGAAGAAGTAATTCCGGAGTCTGTCGAGCTGGAAAAGATGTTAGGATCCATGTACCCAAACTACTTTGTTAGAGGAAAAGATACCAGAGGTACTAAGGTCATACATTCAAGAATCGACCCCCTGGTCTCCTTGACACTGATTCCCTATTAGATGTCGGTCTTTAGAGTCGGACAATTTTTTCATAAAACCCGTGATTATAAGGTATTTAGACAGGCACTTACCGGATCCATCGAATGACGCAGGTAATGTACCCTTTACGATCGTTTTCATATTTCTCTGAAGCCTGTACCATGATGCCGATCCATTTCCATGGGAAAATCGGATCAAATTCGATACGGGTTATCAAGCATCGTACCAAACACTTTCACAGTGTAAACTGGAACGTTATAGCTCAAGTTCAATACGTCGAATGAACCTTTATCATTTTCCGTTCATATTCGTTGCATCATTAAATCATCGTTTCCAAAAAGAGTTCGGTTTTCATCGGAACAAAACGGGTCTTTCCGTTTTTCGTGAAACGGTGGTTCCGACAGGGACCGACAGGGAATTCCCTGCCATCCATTGTCATTCCTCCAATTTTTCATCAGAGCAAAAGTCATCGTCCCAGTGCACCCGATCGTCAGCAGCATCGGAGTTCCGGAGAACGTAGAAAGCAATGCCGCACCGCGG
Source organism: Trichopria nigra (assembly GCA_030522945.1). Classification (NCBI taxonomy): domain Eukaryota; kingdom Metazoa; phylum Arthropoda; class Insecta; order Hymenoptera; family Diapriidae; genus Trichopria; species Trichopria nigra. The sequence goes on from JAPYZR010002874.1 coordinate 9,278, forward strand.
AATCCGCGAAAAGATATCAAACCGGATAACATCTAGGTTTTCGCTGTATACGACGCAGGAAACCTCGAGGCCGGCGAACGGTCGCTTGACCCTGGAACGAGGGCGGTCCAGATCATTGGCCAGCTCTTTCGCGCAATCTACTGCTCCTTTTGTGACGACGTCCGACATATCCGTGATTACCGGCGTCTCTACCATTCTCTCTCTTTCTCCCTCTCTCGCTTCTGTTGCTTCACGTAGCTCGAAATTCCTCATCCTTATCTCACTCGGAATTTCGTACCTTACTTTTCGTCTCGCTCGAGCTATTACCGTTCATCCGGAAGCTCTCTCTCGACCGGACTTTCGCGGCCATTCTTTTTTTCGCGACCGACTCTTGATTTTCGGGATGGCGCGATTCGATTCGATCGGCGCGATTTCATCTTCTCCCTGTTGCGGTTTGAAAAACCAGGTTCGCCCCGTCCGTCGCGCGGCAATTTTTACTCGCTTCGAATAGACGGAGAGCGAGCGAGTGCGGAGAAAAGAGATGAGAGCGAAAAGGGAGAGAGATGAGAGAGAGACGGAGACAGAGAGAAAGAGAGGGAGAGAGTTCAGCATCCGCGCTCGGTAGACGAAGGAATGGACACGAAGGCGGGAGAGAGCATAAGCGCGAAACACGAGACGAGAAAAGTATCGGCGTGGAATGTCACTAGCTTATAGAGAGAACGTCTTGCGGGTCCAGTTCTCAGAACCCCTCCGCGAACGGATTTGCCTGGATGATTATAAGGCGCACACTCGCTCGCATGGAATGAGACAGTTATCTTTGCAAGCGCTTGTACTCTTTAGGGGTTGAGATTTTCATTGTGCGAGAGCTTCCTTCGATTCCTTTGTATTCGATAATGGGTACAATTATATTCCATAGTAATTCCAAATAGTCCAGAATCGACCAAAAAATTATCAAAAATTCGTTAAAATTCATAGCACTTGATTGTAAATGGTATAATTATAGAAAAGAGGAAAATATTACGATATTTTTCTCAAAGTCCCGCAAAGTTGATATAAAACTGATCCAAAATTGACATAGAACTGATCGAAAATTGACAAAAATTGATCAGAATTCAAAACATTTGATGTTAAAAGTATGAAGTTGTAGGGAAGAGAAAAATGTTGCCACTTTTAAACCCAAATTCGCTCAAAATTGACTCTAACTGTCCTAAAAGTGACCCAAAATTGACCCAAATCGACTTAAAATTGATCAGAATTTTTAAAATGTTTTATGATAAAGGATATTTTACCCAAACACTTTACCCAAAATTATCTCTAAATTGACTGCGGTTGATCAGAAATTGTCACCAATTGTTCTAAAAGTGACCCAAAATTCACTCTAATTGTCCTAAAAGTGACTCAAATTGACTCGAGTCGACCTACAATTGATCAGAATTTTTACAACGATTGATTGTAAAGTATAAAGTTATAGGAAAGGGACAGAAAATGTTGCTATATTTACCTAAAATTCACTCAAAATTACCCAAGATTGATCAAAGATTGACAGAAATTGTCCTAACCATGACCCAAAATGCAGAAAAAATATCACAGAATTCATCAAACATTTGATGGCAAAGTTCAGAGTTAAAGGAAACAGCAAAATGTCGACAGGCTTTACCCAAAATTCGCTCTAAATTGACTAAAGTTGATCCAAAATTGGCTCCAATTATCCTAGAAGTGACCCAAAATGTACAAAAATTAATCCGGATTCGAAACGTTTGATGGTAAGGATTAGAGTTATAGATAAGAGTTATAGAAAAAAGTATCATTATTTTATCCAAAATTGATTGAAAATTGACTCAAATTGACCTAAGATTGACCCAAAATGGTCAAAAGTTGAACAAAGTTGAAAAAATTTGAAGGTAAAGGCAAAAGTTACAGGAAAGTACTAACAATTAAGCATAAACCACAAAACACCATTTGATAGCGATCAAAACGAAGGCAAAAATTGCGAAGAAATTTTAAAGTGAGGCCAACATTGAGACAAAGTAAGTAGACGAAGGATATGTTGACAAAAATTAATAAAAATTGTCAAAAAAAAAAATGAAAGACAAACATAGAATAATGTTAATCAAAATTAATAGAATTACATAAGACTTTTGATTATTAATGAATCAAAAATGATAAAAACTCGAGAATCAATTGCAAAAAAGTGCGAAATTTAAAAACAACGAGAAACGTTAAAACGATAAGATTTTACAAAAAAGTCAACATCAAAATGTCACAAGAATTTTGACAATAACTTAATTAAAAAAAAAAACATTATGAACATACATCAACATTTCAAATGAAGCATTAATTAATTTAGCGCTACACGTTATTACACATACATATATATATATATATAGTACTGCCTCATTTTACTCTTTCTCAAATATTTATCAAAGCCAAGTAGAACATGACGATGGTAAACCGAATCCATGCAAATGCCAACCGCGATAAATTTCCTGCATCAACGTAAACGTCGAATAGGATGTTAAACGAACGCCAATTCGACGTAAAGTATCAGGTTTCGTGATCGAATTACGTTTTATATATATATATGCATTCCTTATTCAAATGGACGATCACTCCCAAATATTGATAATATTCTGATTCTTTTCATATAAAAAAAAAAAAGAAAATGAATCAATCCGTATTTAATGCTTTCATTACGTTGCCGGCACTGCGGCATTCTAAATATGGCCGCAACGTATATAGGTGCCATAGTCGGATTCGTCTGCCGTACGGAAAGCGCATCAAAGAGCATAATGTACGGAATGCATTGCCTTTAATAATGAACGGCGACTAAACATTAATGGAAATGACGAATAGGTAAATAATTAATTCGCGTTACTTTCACATATATATAATATATTATATACCTGCGCGTTTCCATTAACCAACATATATCGTGGAATTTACATACTACAATCGAGGAGGATCATGAATTTTTCAACGATTCCCCCAACCGCGCATAATTTTCAATAGACTTTTAATTCCGACAGATAACACAGCGTTACGCGTTGTACTCGCGATATAATAAGACATTAATTTAAAATTAATTTCTTCTCCATTGTATACTGCCCGGCGCGCAACGAATATCAGCTTTTTCACCAATTTTCTTCAACAATCGACGATCGTTTCATCGATGATAACGATGATTTTTCGAAGGTTTTTCGAAATACAAAATGGCGCCGACATTTAATAACGCGTATGGTTCGTCCGATTTTTTGAACTTACATTTGGATTGGACGTTAGAACATCGAGATGTCGAGTCGTCCCCAAGGCAATAAGAACGGATGAAACGTCGAATGGAATGCGGCAGAGTGGCAAATTTTCTTACTTTATTTTCAAATAGTGAAATTCAACTCGAATGATAGAAAATGTGTGGCTTTTTTTTAATCATTTTTAAAATGATCGATTAGAAACTCGTTTTTGAAAGTCGCGATTCTAGGTTACGATTTTCCGATCGGATCAATCTCGATTTTCTGAATATTGAAATTACGAATATATTTTAATATTTACATACCTTTTACATTTGCATTATTTATGGTCCGTAAACAATTCACAATTCAAATTAAACCTCTTTTTAAGGTGCTTTCTAATCGACTTGAAAATAACATCGCAATGAAATCCTATTAAAAAAAAATCGACGAGAGAATCCTGAAACAAGCTACAAAATACGTAAAGAATATCAAACATAACTTTCAACACTTGCGAGAGAAAGACGATACAACGCCACCTAGCGACGATTCCATGAAACCAACGGTTTCCGTATTAAATACTTACAAGATCACATAATTTGACAATTTGAGACTGTTATACGGCGAAATTCAAGGGTGTCGATTGTAAATCTGAATTTTTCAAGGTTTATACAAAAATCGGTAATGAACCTTGTTGAAAGACAAAATACGACAACGGCACTAAGATTTCGAGACATCGTCATTCATCGACGAACTACTAAAAATGCGACCAACCAATAGGTATGACCCGTTTCTGCCGCAGTGTTTGCAGGTACGGCTCGACAAAACCGCATTCCCTTCTTCGTCGTGTTTTCACGACGAATTCCGCCTGCCGAATCGTTATTCCCGAAAGTGTCGATCGAAAACTAATGTCGCGCGCTTAATTAACAATTGGACGAAAAGGGCAAGCAAGAGAAAAGACGAGTAAATAAAAAAAAAATGCGCGGTATCGCGGCTTATTTCCGAGATCGATCGGCGACGACGGCCGGACCTGGCCGTCCTCGTCTCTTCGCATTCCTCCGATATCTTTTAGCCCACATCTGCGGACATTCACAGCTATATACTTGTCCGGCGCTACAACCCTTCTTTGGCTTTCGAAAAGACTTGGCTTCGCAGCTCGTTACGGCCGTTTCGTGCGTGCGGCGATGCGACCATCGCGTGTAAGTCGATCCTCGCTCATCTGCGCCCTTCCTCCTCGCTACGCTGCCTTTATATACGTATATCCACGCAGTCATTTACATGTATATGTGTTGTACGCGCTTATATAGGTATACGCGACAGGGTCCGAGCACGTGTTCCGCGCACCGGAAGTACCGTCTTACACTCGACTTCCTTCGCCATCAGCGGCCGCCCGAATTGGCTCGCCGTGCGATAAGTCAACTCCTTTATTCTTTCGTTTGACTACAACCTACGCTCCTGAGACCCGATGTTTTTCGAGTGTCGTAAATTTAGGGATTAAGGCCAATTTCTTCTTTTTTTTTTCAAACAGCATAATAAATATTTATCCAAGAACTGTCAACAACATCGATTGCTTTGGGATTCTTATTAAATTTTTTCCACGGAAAAATATTTGAAAATGGCGGAATTACAGCGTATTCCAGGAGCGTATTTTTCGGGTATCACTCGCAATGGACGCTATAACTCGAGAAGGGTACATCGGAATTTAAAATTTAAAAGAATATCATTAGTATCATTGTATTGTCCAGTAGCTGAATGAAGAATTGGTCGAAATTGTAATTAAATAAAACATGGCGGCGGTGGTAACACAAAGTTGATTTTTTCTAGGTGTTAAAATTTTCCATCTTTTTCGATCTAGCAAACAATGTAGCTTCATCGCCAAACAGACCCTTTATTCACCCCTCCAATCACGCAATCGTACAAAGGGAATCCGCATGTAAATAAGCCAAACTTTCGGGAAAAAAAAAACGGAAAAGCGAAGATCGACCGTTAAAGACGACCTAGATCTCGGAATCGTCCTTCGCGGAATACCGAGAAAAACCTGTCAAAATAATACCTGTCAAAAAATAAGGTCTCTCGACGAGATGAAAGAACCGAGACGAAACGTGCTAGCATATGATTCATATATAGGCACACGGATGAACGTACGCGGACAAAAACAAAAATCCCCAACAAGAGTAGTACCACGCATAGAGCGGTATATAAAAGGTTAAACGGATCGGAACGAACTGGAAGGACGGATAAAGAAGAAAGGGAGGACCGAGCGAGATAAAAGATGCGAAATTTGGAACGAGGATGAGGGAAGGGAGGAGTATAAGGTGGCAGAGAAAAGAGGAACCGTGTTGAGGAAGGAAACAAACGATAGAAAAGAAAAACGTAGGTGGAGCAGTTCCGCGACTCGACGCGAGAAGAATCCTCGCATACCCAAAGGAGGAGGAGGGGCTGAAGGAGTTCCACAAGACAAAGATAGCAGGTAGAAGAAGAACAAGAAGAACTAGTGAAACACCCGAGAAAGAGAAGAAGAAGAAGAAGGCCACGATGCGGTGAGCAGGGAGCAGGTCGGTCGGTATATAATAAGGCAGCGAAGATAGCGCTGAAATGATATGGTTTCGTCGGCGCCTTTGTCCGGCGCCATGTTTAACATAGCACCACCTCATCTACGTGCCACGCCGCTTCCAGTCCTTCCTTTTTTCGTAGCCGATGAGGCCCCGATGAGGCCGGTTACGCTCCCCTTCTCGCCCCCGCAGCAGGGCTCCTTTTTGGTCCTCTCGATCTTGGGCCGGACCCCGTCCGCCGCTGCCGCTGCTCCGGGGCCCGTCTCGGGCGTGTATACAAATCAGTTCCTCGCACCCTTTGTGATCGCACTCGAGCTCGCCTCCGGGGACTCTGGCATTTACTCGAGATCCGTCCGAGGAAATAACTCTCGCTATAAGGCTTTAATCCCTTCTTCGGATCCTCTGTTGATTCTACCCCCCCCCCCCCCCCCCCCCCCCCCCCCCCCCCCCCCCCCCCCCCCCCCCCCCCCCCCCCCCCCCCCCCCCCCCCCCCCCCCCCCCCCCCCCCCCAAATTCAACTAAATATTTCGTTAATACACGAAATTTTCGTTAACGCACTTCCATGCGGTTTACTTGACACATATTTAGTTGTAATAAATATACGATTTAGTTGATTATACTTGTTGGTCTGACTGTTGCTTTTATCTGGATCTGCCAACATCATTCCTTATATACATATATGGTTAAACGATTTGTCATGGTAAATACGAGTAACCTAATATTTGGTTGATGAATCAAAAGTACAAATGACTGCGAAGCAAACATTTACTAAAATTAAGTAAATATATGTACTCGATGTAAATAAATATTTGTTTAATTTAAGTGATACTTTTTTTTTTTAACGGAAAGAAATATTTTCAGAAATTTCGTTAAATAACGACACTCGAATGAAATATTCGATTAATTTAATAAAATATCGTTTATTAGATTTCATTTTATTGTTTAGGTCAATGGATTTGATTCGAACAACTAAAAGTTTTGGTGGATTTTTACTAAATCTGTAACATATCCATCAAGTATAACTGATTGAAAGTTATTTTTTAAATTTAATCGACGTATTTGATTAGTTTAACTAAATCGACCAATCAAAATATTATTTCAGCAGACAGATGGCGCCACTTGTGGTTCCTGTAACCGCAAGAGAAGTAGGATTTCTCCAGACTATATATATAAGACCGGACGAGGAGAGACCAACAAAAATTTTTTCGGTAATATATGACAAATATCAAATCAAATATAAATATGCTATTTATTTTATATATAAATTATTTTTATGTAACATAAATTGTTGACAGAGTAATTTTATTAAAAAATTACTTTATTTTCATAACGAATAAATGTTCAGTTAAAATAAACCAAATCAAAATTTGGTTCAAGAAAATAAACGAATTTGTTCTAATAATTGTCTAATGATATTAAAAAATATATGTACACATTAATTTGGCTATTATGTGAAATGGGCAGGAAAATAGTAAAGGCAGTTTAAAAATTATTAAATGTCTCTCTTACCCTCTTGATGCAATAATTTTATTCGGAAAAAGTGATCCATTTTCGAAACTCACCTGAAATGAAAAAATGAAGAATCTTTAAGCATTATCTCTCTTTTCTTTTTCTCTAATCATGTATATAATAATAATAATTTATCGAACTTTCATACATGTATAAATACAATTAAGGGATATATATATATATATATATATAGGGCATTCTTTGTGAATGGGAAACCCCATGCTCCTCAGAATTCATTTGCTCCAAAAAAATTTGTGCAAGAACGAAAATTTAGCCAAACCTGTCTACTTTTGTTTGCCGTTGGGCGCTTTTTAAAATTCAAAATGGCGGCACGCCCACACTCCAAAATACAGGAAAACTATTTTATTGTTTTCCTATCACGTGCAAAATATGTATTACAGCGTATAATAAGAGTTATTTTTGTCATCAAAATCGTTACTACTTTAAATTTGCGTAATATAAATTGGGATATTCAAGATGGCGGACGAAAATTCAAAATTCAATTAATTTGAATGGAAATCGTTACTCTGGGGTTTTCGAGGTCGCTGATCACGAATCTGTAGTCAACATTTTAAAATTCAAAATGGCGGACCTAATATGGCCGACTGAAATGCAAAATTTCGCGTAATTGTGATGAAGTCGAAAATTTTCTTTTTCGTGTTAGATAAAATTTTCGAAATCGTAACAGTAATATGAATTCTACCTGGTTTCTATATCGGTTTTGTCTAGAAGATGTTAGATATGATTATTTTTATATATATGTCGAGATGGAAAAGAAAGGACATGAACTATTTCGTAAACGAAAGTATAAAGCGAAATCAAAAGTGAAAAATAATTAAACATTTAATGAAAATTACTTACATATAATTATACATATGAACCTTTTGCTAAATTGCAAAAATATTAGAAAAAGAAAAGTAAAATGATAATATTCATCGTATTGGCAACGAAGAATGGCAGGATAAAAAAAGAGTGGACTTAATAAGTAGAAGAGCGTCGTGAAGAAAGAGAAGAAGAATGTGATGAAAAAGAAGCGAATAATGAAGAAAGAGAATAGAATAATGATCTAAGATAAGAGAATGACAGGTACATGATAGATTTTACGGTTTTGAAACTGTGCAGTTTTTCCTAGATAAAAACTGGACAGATCCCGTTTAGATCCTGGGCATAGATCGTAATCTTAGCCCAATGTACATTAGGCGTCTACCTGCGGTTATTGGGACTACACAGTTTTCCAGTCTAGAATCGGTAATTATTCTTGGCAATCTGGACAGAATCGATCCCTATATATAGGGCCACGATTAATTTCTACCAGGGCCCCTTTTGTTTAAAATACTTCCGATGAAATTTATAAGACTTTATGCAATATGAGGTTTTCAAGGATACAGGGAACAACACACGATGTACAGTTCGCAATCGCGATGACAGTCGAATTTAACATATTGACGAAACGAATTCGACGTATATTCCGAAATCCAATCGTGAATAGAGCCGAACACAACTCGGAAGCGATCGTACGTATTCGGTGTAGCCTGTTACCGAATTCCCCGAATTCGCTCGAATTCCGCACCATCTATATATATGATATACGGAAAGTAACAGTCGAGATACTTTTCGTATACCGACCGTTCCGTGTGAAGGTAAAAGACACGAACTCTCCTTATATAGCCTTTATAATGTATAATCGAAACGAGTTCCATGGCTGTATGCGTACTAGCGAATTTGAGTATCGGACATTATTCCAATGTAGGACAATTGTAGGCCAAAGTATGAAATGTTAGATAATGTAGCCTTAATGTAGCCTTAATGGAGGACAATGGGCAAACTCACAAAATGTAGGACCGCCACCGTGGGAAAAAATGGATTCAGATTTCAGATACAATTATATCTGGATCATATATATGTTCCAGTTTTGGTTATATATAATTGAGATCCCTAGCAGAAATTAATCGTGGCGCTGCATCGATTCTGTCTAGATTACCAAGAATAATTACTGGTTCTAGACTGGAAAACTGTGTAGCCCCAATATCCGCAGGTAGACGCTTAATGTATATGGAACCATGATGACAATCTATGTCCAGGATCTAAACAGAATCTGTCTAGTTTTCATCTAGGAAAATCTATTTTATTCTAACCTAAAAAAAATTTGCTATAAAAATAATCATATCTAGTATTTTCTAGACAAAACCGATATAGAAGCGAGACAGATTTCATATTTTATCTAACCTAGAATTTATAGTAAATTTTCACTATCAAATTTCTAGATTTTCTACATAAAATCTGGACAGAATCGAGAGATTTTCTCGTACAGATTTTATAATGGTTTTCCGATATAGGGCCCGAGAGATTTTCTCGTACAGATTTTATAATGGTTTTCCGATATAGGGCCTTTACAATAAAACAGAATGCCACGATTAATTTCTATTAATAACTTGACAATGATCCATTTCGTTATTATTTGTACCACCCAATCGTAAAAGAGAAGATGGAAACGTCCCGACTCTCTCGCGTAATTGAATAAAGTTATTCGGTGCGAATGTTTCTTTATTCCCGAGTAATCGAAGTCGCGAGTAAGTAATCGAATAATATATCTATCATTATTAACATTCTTCACTTGCTTATTGACACTGCTCATTGACGAATAACTCTCGAAATTTTATGGAGTTTCAACTGATGGTCAAGACCTCCCCACTCGTCAATGACGTAATTGCGCGCATATATACGCATCTAGACTCGACACTCTTAATCTTAATGATATAACGTTACTTTGTACATTCCGATTCATTGCCGTCATTCTTATTACGCATTCTTCGCTTGAACTCTGCAAAACGCATATATATACATATATATATATATAAAAAGCGATCTCTTGGCAAATCCAATAGTTTCTCTCGTCCAGGCGTCACGTTCCCGCGTATATAGGTATAGTAGGTTATACGTCGAAGCCCTTCGGGGTCAAGCGTTATTATATATACGACTTTCTTCATCAAAGACGAGGAAAGAATACGTATGGCGTCCGCGGAAAAAGACGAGAAAACCCGAGGCGACGAAAAATGGCAGACCCAGATTCCGTGCGGGAAAAATCCGCATTGCTGATACTGTGAGTCAGTTACTCGATCTCCTTGAGCGGCTTATACCCCTGTTACACACCCGTCTGTCGTCTATGTCGCGGGGTCTCCACACCTATATACCTATATATATAAACATAGGCACCTGCCACTACTGATATAGCGCAATCTCTTGGGTGGATTGACGCACGGCGAGAATGGCGCGCGTGCCTTTCGACGTACGTTCATTCACAAGAACGCCCGATACGTAAACGTACTATGTATATACGTAAGGGGCCGGAAGTCCGCGGTGTCCCACTCCCGATCGATCGATCGATCGATCGTTCTCGCCCCCGATCCGCCTTTCCTTGGAAAGGACACCAGCGGTTGTTGATCGGCTGTTGCGCAAAATCTGTTTCCGTTATTAGAGGCCGCACACACACACACACACACGAGTACTCGTAACGATTTTCCTTGACCGGCTCTCTCGCGGGAAAACGATCTCTCGATCCCGACCGAGGAGGAGGAAAGGCCGTTTCTTTCGCGGATGCCTGGCCATTTCGTAATGATATAAGAATCGCGGGTTTCGTTCGATCGACAAACGATGTTTACACGTGGAAAACGCTTTTGCCATACGCAACGTTTGCGCCGTACTGACACTTTGCCGAATGGCCGTCGATCTTCGTATTTTTCCGCAAGTTCTTGCGCTATACCCGCGGTCTTGACCCCCTGTCGTCTTATAACGCGACAAAAAAAAAAAAAAAAAAAAAAACGTTGACTTCTGCAATGAAATTGTTTCGCAATTCGAAATTGAATTCCTGCGAGCGTTGACTACCTCGCACCGTATATATATACACTTCTTCGATAACAAATGAAGGAATGAAAAAAAAAATTCCCCGCGCTTATTACAGAAAAGAAGGTCTTGAACCTTCAGCAGAGCGCGACGAATGTTTGAACCGAATGCTTTTTGTTAATACCAGTTTTCTGACTTGGTATTCGTTATGACGTTTTAATCACTTGAAAAGTGGGAGACTCGATCGGTATTAGTTTCGAGACTTTTTCTGATTGTTTCAAGGTTTTCAATGATTGTTTCAAAATTTTAAGGATTATGCAGGACTTTTCTAACTTTCTCGAGATCAGTCAAGATTGCATCGAGACGTTCTAATATTGTGTCGGGAGAGTTTCGAGATTGTTTGAAGTTCGTACCCAAAATTTTTCATGATTGTTTCAAGATTTTCCAAGATTCATGCGTGACTTCATCTTGTTAATTATTTCAAGACATTTTTGTATTTTACTTCAGGATTTGTATAAGTATTGTTTCAAGTCATCTAGATTGTTTATGGATTGCTTCAAAACTTTAAAATATTGTTTCATGAATATTCAATATTGTTTTTAAGACTTTTTTTAAGTTTGTTTCGAGACTTCCAAAGATTGTTTCGAGACATTCCAAGACTCTGTCAGGAGAGCTTCAAGATTTTTTAAGATTACTTTAAGACTTTTCGAGTTTTTTGTCAAAATGCTTGTTTGTTTTGAGATTTTTTAAAGATTATTACATAACTTTACCTTGTTTGCGACAAGTCATTTTTATATTTTATTTCAGGGTTTGTAACGATTGTTTCAAAACTTTAAAATATTGTTTTATGAACGTTAAATATTATGTTTCAAGGCGTCTTTAACTCTTTTTTTTTTTTTAGACTTTTCAATATCGTTCTTGAGACTTTTTCAAGTTTGTTTCGAAACCTTTTCAAGATTATTTCAATACTTTTGATATTGTTGTAAGCTTAAAAGATTACATTTTCTAACTTTTGCAAGACTTCTATAGATCTGTCAAAAGAGCTTCAAGATTCTTTAAGGTTGTTTAATGACTTTACCAGCTTCTTTCAAGTTTTTCTCTAGCTCTTTTGAAGATTTTCACTTCGACTGTTTTTAAATTTTCCAAGGTTCATTCACGACTTGATCATGAATGTCATTCAGCATTTTTATATCGTGTTTCAAAATATTTTTATGTTGTCCTGAACTGGTTCGAGACTTTGTCAACTTTTTTTTCGATACTTTACAAACTTTACTTTTAATGACCATATAAAATATTTTAACGAATGTTACATAACTTTCCAAGATTATTTCGATATTCTTCGAAAGTATTTTAAGGGTTAATTATTATTTCGAGACTTATTAAGATTGTTTCGGGTCTTTTAAGATTTGATTTAACTTTTTTAAGACTTCTAAATATTGTTTCGAGGCATTTGAAGACTGTCAAGAGAGTTCTTTAAGATTTTTAAGGTTGGTCAATAGCTTTTCTCGCCTATTTAAGATTTTATCACGATGATTACAAGCCAAATTAAAATTTTTTAATGTTTCAAAACATTACAAAATTGTTTTGTGTTGTTCATGACTGGTTCGAGGCGTATTGATTTATTGCTCGAGACTTTTCAAGATTGTCATTTCACGATTAAATCAAATATTTAATAAGGCATTTAAAGATTACTGAATGATCATTCAAGATTATTTCCAGTATTTTCAAACTATTTTTTAAAACTTTTCATGATTGCTTCGCAATTTTTTGAAGCTTTAGAAAAGCCTTTTTCAATATTGTTGAAAGATTTTTCAAAATTACTTTGAGACTTTCAATGTTAATTTTAAAACTTTCGTATTTATTTTTTATGCGAATTAAAAATATTGTTCCACGTCATTCTAGTTGTTCTAAAACGTTTAAATTTTTCAAGTTTTTTTAAAACTTTTTTCGAGACTTTGTAAAATTATTTTTGAGACTTTTTTAACATTTTCGGGGCTTTTTAAGATTCTCCCGTGAATTAAAAAAATGTTCTTATAACGATTTCTGCAATTATTTATTTTTAGTCTTTTCCCTCGTTTTTCAAGTCGTAAAAATGTTGCAATTTTTACGGTTTCTCTTGTCAGAACTTTTTAAAATTCTTAAAGGGTGTATTAAACATTCTTGATTTTTTTCGAGACTTTTCAAAATTGTTACTTTTCACGATTGTTTCCAGACTTTTTCAATTATACGTCGAGACTTATTCAAGATTATTGCAAGACTTTTTGAGGTTTTTCTTCTGTCTTGAAATTCTATATATTTTTTAAACATTATTCGAATTTTAGGTTTGCTTTAATTTTTTTTTTTTATTCTCTATTTATGCCTATAACATTATATCGAAAACTGTCAGGATTGTTTCCTTACTTATCTAACTTATTTAAAGGCTTTTCAAGATTGTTGCAAGATTTTCCAATATTGTTTTTGGACACTCATGATTTTTAATTATTGTTTCCATACGTAAAGACTATTTCAAGACTATAATAGATTGTTCACTAACCGCTTAGGATTGTTACAGATTGTTTCAAGACTTGTATAAGTTTTAAAAAACTTTAAAAAGATATTTTATATATACTATTCTAAAACTTTTCAGATATTTATTAAACTTTTCAAGACGGTTTCGATAATTGCAAAACTATATTAATTATATTTCATTCAAAACACAATACTCAATTTATTAGATGGTAAATTCATCTTCCATTAACACTTCGTTCAATCGTTTAATTACGCGATGTTAATAAGAAAGCTTTACATACGGAATTGGCAAGAAAGTAACTGTTATAAGCTGTCTTTATTAATGAAGGCTTCTGATAGTAATCCACCGGAAAGAAGGAAGTCGCGTTTGTGGGGGGAAAGCCTTCCATCGCGATGAAACGCACTGAAGAGACCAGTAAAAAAACTCATCTTCGCACAGTAGGGCCGTTAATTGTCACGTTAAACAGTACATAAATAAAATTTCATTGCTGTATACCAACAATGTATCATGATAATTGATGTAAGTGCATGTTTTTCAGTACAAATAAAAATCGTATTAAGGGTTTATCTGATTGAATGACATTGCCTTGAGTTGAGGTGTTTTACTTTATCAGATGTTACTTTATGAGCTGTAATAATGAAGTTATAAACGCGCTGGAAAATTTTACTGCCTACTTCGCTAACAAAGATGGCCGATTAATTGTGAACGTCGATATCGTAGTCATTTATCCTAATTTTTCAATCGTTTGCGTGTGGTTAATGATAAAATAAAATGAAATAAACAATGATAATTTACATAAAATTCTGCTACTCTTTAAGAGTTACAATTCATTCCATACTCATTAAAAAAAAAAAAGAAAAAAAATGGAGTAAAATTTCAACCCAGAAAGTGTGAAGAGTCACTCTTGAAGATTAAAAATTCACTCTTTTGATAAGTGAAATGTCACTCCAAAAAAATTTAAATTTAAATAGTAAGAGGTAGAAAAGTTGTGTATCGTGTTATATATAGAGTTTACAACATTTCTGCGCATAATCTTGTTTTACAGTCATTTTGTATTCAGTTGCGACATAAATTACTATCCTACGTAAAGAGAGAATATCTCAATATGAAATTTTTCCCCTGTGTAAACTTTTCCTGTAATTATAAAAACGATGGAATAAAGAGTAATTCCGAAACATTCATCAATTTTCCATAGAACGACTTAAATATGCATTTGTTTTTTAATAAATTTATGAACTTTGAATATTTCTCAATAATTGTTTTGAATTGATTTTCCATTTCGAACAAGTAATTTCATTTCTGTATATAAAAATTTTGTAATAAAATGTAATTTCGTTTTTATTTTATTTTATTTTATTTGTATTTAAAAAAAATATGTTTGAGACAAATAATAAAAGTTAGTAAGTGGAGCGGAAGAAAGTGACAAACATTTTTTATTGTTGTACAAATCATTTCTTCGCAATAATTATATTTCTTAATAAACATTTCTCCTTAAAAAAAATTACAATTTGATGCAACAGAATTTTTAATTTTGCCAAAAATTCAAGTATTGTTTTATGTAATATATAATTAACTTTTATTAATTAACCGCATTTCACTAGTAATTATTATGAATTAATCAAATTCGATTACCTTATAAAGAAAAATTATATAATTATTGACATTTTTATCAGTTTTTGTGTTTTTTCGATTGTTTAAAATTTTTTGTTCATTTCTGCATAGAATTGTAAGTACATATTTTTCATTTTTTTCAATTTTATTATTTTCTTCTCAATTTTTTATGAAACACCCGTTCCTCAATTCATTTAAAAATCCATTTTTTCATTCGATATCAAATTCAGAATATTTAATGCAAAGCTAAAATATAGAAATTAATAATTTATCATAAAAATTTTTCAGATTTACAGATGATATTTATGTTATATACCTTCCCGAGAAAAATGGATCAGATGTATTTATATCTGAATCATGTATGATTATATCTGGATCATGTGTGTTCCAGATATAACAATATATAATTATATATGGATTTTGACCTGATATATGTATGTATATATGGTCATATATCGTTATATCTCAATTATATATGATCATATCTAGGGCATATATGATTCAGATATAACCATATATGAATCAGATATAATTACTTCGCCTGACGCAAGGCGGGCGAAGTATTGAATTTACCAACAAAAATTTTTCCGATTCTTCGATTTTGGGAATTTTTTGGTGGAAATCTGACCACTCATTCTCTTCGTCTATTCCTGGACAACATCCCTAGTAGAAAATGAGCCTAGTTTTTGTCTAGTTTCTGTCCAGTTTGCTTTTTTCACATGTTAAAGGTATAGGATAACTGGGCAGTGTAACAGAAAACTGGACAGATTTCTACCAGGGATGAAGGTATTTTTTTTATTATCAAGTAAAAATTAAATCGGGTCGAAGGCAGGGGTTGAAGACATGAAACTCGAAATGTCCGACATGTCGTACGTACGTACGTGTGTACTCCAAATAACTCACCAACGAATAAACAGAATATCTTCTGTAACCTCTTTTTGGATATGCCGGAGCAACAGAATGATTCCTCCAGAAGTTGGGATATATCTATCAAGTGCTTCACGTCGCAAATTGACGTTTTTCCGTCCAACTTCGACTTTTTTTTTACTTTTTTTAATTCACTTTTTTCCAATTATCTCATGAACAAAACGTCCTAACATCATGATTTTTTTTTTAAACACGCAGTTCGATGCGCCCGAAGCTGTGGTTGATGACAGAATTGTTTCGAAAACAAAATGGCAGCTCACGGAATGAAAAACCCTTATTCATGGTTATCTCACGAACAAAAAGTCCAATCAAACTGATTTTTTTTCAGTGTATATAAATAAATATGATATTGTTTATAAATTATTATATATAAATATATAACAGACCAAATTATACATATTATAGATATTATATATATAAATGATTGATATTATTTTACGTACGATCAAAAATAACGATTTTCAATACCTCCAAATTTAAAGTATTATTGTTCCGGAACAATTTCATCGTTTCACCCTCATTTGTAGGAATACAGCACGAAAGGCGAAAAGTTAATCAAATCAGTGAAACCCTTAACTTATACCCGCGCGTAATTATTGCGTAGGCTCGATTGAAATGTACATTTTAATGCGAATTTTAGGGTAATACAGTGGAACGTGCAATTGAGTTACTTAAAAAAAAAGTGGAATTAACTCCCTAATAACTATTAATTTTTTCGCAGGTGATGGGAGGAAAAAAATGATTGGCAAGACCTCGAGGAGGTTGCAACCGCGAGGAAGAACAAAGGAGACAAATGCATGCTCGTGCAGGGATTCGATGATCGCGTTATCAGATCGAGCCAAAGTTGGCAGCGATAAGCGCCGCCGGAAGCGAGGTAACCCAGTCACGCTGACTCGATCCCATCGCGTGAAGATCACTATCCTTTAAGCAGATATCGTATATATATATTGCAGGTGCCACCATTCAATTTTCATGGTTGCAGCTTTATGCGATGCCAATTTTTCCAATTGATGATGAACCGTTTTTTTTTTTGTTTCTTTTTTTTTTTAATGGCATTTTGAAGAAGTCACTGATTACATTAATTCTTGAATCTGTAAATGTGTATTTACATAATATAAATGTACATACCAAACGTTTATTCTCATTTTTTATTAAGAAATTTCATTCGTTAAATTTAAAATTTTAGTTTTTTATTTTAATTTTATTCAATTATTTAAAATTTTATCATAGAGAAGACACAAAAAACTCTCATGCATCTATAGAGTTGCTCTGTTTTCTGCATGTTCTAGCTTGGCTTACATCCGTCCGCGTAATGTAGCATCGAAGGTATTTTATTCTCATCTCTTCCGGTCTAATAATGAGGTCGTTAAGTCTAGGATTACAAACCGTAATTGTCAGATTAACTGTCCCTATATACATTCTGGATCAAAAGCTAGTCTTTTATAAAATGTGATATAAAATATCGAATTTTATAAAATTTTGCCTTTATGGAGTGAAATTTCAAATAATTAATGTCAATTTTGAATTTGTTTCCTTTCTCCCTTTTTTTCTCCCATAGTCTTCTTGCCTATGAATATAAGTACGAATTTATATTTTCACATAGTTAATATTGTACATATACCCATTTACTTTGGTATCCATTAAGTAGATGTTGTATATATATATATATATAATATGTACAATGTTCGTATATATTTACATATTCATGGGTCTTCATTCTCGCAGCTAAAGATAGATGGTACTACGTGGCATAGTTAATATCCAAAATTATTAAAAAAAAAGGGAAAAAAGAAAATAAGGAGAAAAAAGGAAAAAAGAAAATAAAAGGAAAAAAGAAAATAAAAGGAAAAAAGGAAAAGAAGGAAGTAAAGGAAAAAAGGAGAAAAGGAAGAAAAGGAAAAAAATAGAAGAAAGGGAAAAAAGGAAAAAATAGAAGAAAAGGAAGAAAAGGAAGAAAGGAAGAAAAGCAAAAAAGGATAAAAGGAAGAAAAGAAAAAAAGGAAGAAAAGGAAAAAAGGAAGAAAAATGGAACAAAAGGAAGAAAAGGAAAAAAGGAAGAAAAGGAAGACAAGGAAAGAAGAAAAAAAGAAGAAAAAAAGAAGAAAAAAAGAAACAAATTAACGTTGTACGAGTATTATAATTTTTTGATATAACATGTGCATGTGTCATTTGTAATTGGAAGTATGTACACATTAAACCATCATATAACGGTATGTCAGTCATGTTCTTCTCGTGTCATCATTATTGTTCTTCTCCTTTACTGTATGCGGGGAAAAGAATTTGCGTAGGATTTATATATATATATATATGTTAATACATATATGCATGTATATATATGTGTGAACTTCTTTAGTGAATTAGACTTCCATGTAGTGAATTTAAATATATATTTTTTTGTAAAGCTAACGTTTTATTTACTTACGTTCACTTTAAAACGCTTCCGCTTTAATAAAATTGAATTATACGTTCTATGTAGTCACTTTAACGTTCTGTTTACTAATTTTTATATCCATTTTACTACCTGTCATACTTAATTTATGTAGTATACATAAGTTTGATTATTTAGTAAGTTTGACTTTCAATGTAGTCATTTTTATTCATCATCATATATATATATATATCTTAAAACTGATTAGGCATTATAGTCAGTTAAACCACTATAATCAAAATTACTTTTTATCCAATTATTTCGACAACACGCATATATGTTTTAATCAACATAAATATATTTCGTCCGCATAACTTTGACATTTACTTCTGTTAACAAAAATTTTGTTATCCTCGCTAAATTTCTTCTTCTCAGCCAAAAGTCTTTTGTACACAATAACTCTAGACTGTCACGAAGATCGAACATAATTCTTTCTTGGAGCTAAAATTACAAAAAAATTTATCCGTATAAGAGTATAATCCTTTTACGAATTCCTCCGACATTTTAAAGTCTCTAATTTGCTAACAAATCCGTAACAAATCTATACATTTTTCACCGGTAAAATTGTGCCAGTCATCGCACGACATTACAAAAAACTCGTCCGAATCGTTTTTCATTTAAATTGAATGAACGATAATATGACAAATAGAGGATGATGACTGAGCTTATATGCGTTGATAACGCGACGCAAGCAATTATGAATTAATATTAATGCACCACAAGAAAAGCATGAAAAAATGGATGATTGGCAACATATCATTACAGAGACGTTTTTTGCCGGAACGATCAATTCTTCATTACACACAAACAATTGTTTTAATCTATTTTTAAAACGAACCGTCCGCAAAAAAACTATTACGAAATAATTTATAAACCACGATCTCTAAATACATACTATAATCTACTAAATATATACATACATATATATATATATACTATATGCAATTTCATAAAATGCATTATTTTCTTTCCGTAATTTTTCATCTCGCGTAAGTATGCATAGACCTTTTAATTGAAAGTACCACGTGGCACGATAGGCGCAGAAAACACAAGGAGTCACATTATAAGAGTGTGCAATTAATAAGGACGGAAACGAAGCGATTTTCGCTCGTTTATACATCCTATAAACAGTAGGCAGTGTACCAAGATAAGCAACTATATAGCAACGAGATGCGCACGCCGTTCGCTCGAGGTTATCACAGAGACCGAACGTCGGTTCATTCATAACCGCGGAAACATTTTATATATACACACACATATGCATATATATATATATATACTTCACGGGTTTATTATGACGCAATTCGTTAGTTTCGTAAGTGCGGACGTACCGGATATGTATACGAGCGATATATTGTCGCCAAAAAACGCAAGTGATTCGGAGAGCCGTGAACCCTACATACTTTCTTCGGCTTTCGATACCAGATGCCATTATCGGAGCGGCTTTCTGATAAGGCCAGCGCCAAGTCGCTCCCTAAAGTAAATTCAATCAACCGGATGTTAAATTCAACTGCGCAAACGACGAGGCCGTGAAAAAAATACGTCCGTATATAATCAAACAATAATTGATATTTTCAGTTATAAGAATGTATTAAAAAAAAAAAAAAGCGCAAACTGATAATTGAGCTTGCGCGTTCATTATTCGCATGATTTGCGATTCGCTGTGCAAATCTATATCTCTTTACCGTTAATGAACAAAAAAAAAAAAAAACATTTTTTCGCTCTCGAGTCAAATTTATACATTTGTCAGCAAATTGCGACAAGATTTTAGGTTAGGTGATTTCGAATTTCAGATGCGGAAAATCCTCCGGTACGCCCATTTAAAGATGACTCTTATTAAAATTTATGGAAGATTATCGAGATAGGAACAAGTTGGAACTTTGTTGCAATATGCCGATGTGAAAATTAACCGCGAGAAATATACTAATCACTAGTTACGGCCCTGAGGAAATTCGAAAATTTCGAAAAACAGCGCCGACGGTCGGAATTTAATAACGATCTGAAAATATGATTTTCCCTTCAAATACCGCCGTGAATGTCCCAGAGCCGCGGCCTTTCGCTATTTCATGGCACATCGAACATACGGAATTCGCCGCATATTTCCACGAGGAATCTCGAAGACGCGTATAAGAAACGCTACGGGACACTCGCGGTATATATATATGTGCTTCGAGCGATTTGCTATTTGCTGATAATTCTCGAACTTTACCGGCAAAGGGTCCAACGATTTTCAGTTTGAAAAACTATATATACGTGTATAAGGAGGAACCCGGGGCTTTCTGTAATACCATCAGGAGCGGATAATGTGCGTATAGTGTGTGTTGGACATTTTTCATTCAATATGATTTCTGATGATAATAGGACTCGTTATGTAAAATGACATCTAGTCGACGACGGTGGGTGTCACGATTAGTCGCGGGCACCCGTCATGCGGTAGCCAGCCCTGGCATGGAAAATTGCTCGCAACGACTCGCTCTGATAGGCAGTCCTTCCTTGGACCGTCCATCACATCATCTATCAGATTCAGCAGTCCCGAACATCACTAAGGAGTTTTTTTTTCTATAATTTTGTTGTTGCTTTTTTATTTATTTACAATTTTAATTTTCTTTTAAAATTTACAACAATTCTGTATTAAAATATATCGTGCATTCAAGAAAAATATGATATTTTTGAATTTTGCACTTTTTCTAAAATACGAAACAACCATCTTTGATACGTATATGTCATCAGAGTTTGCGAATTCAGCCGTAGAAATATTCGGTGGTTAAAAACAAAAACATTTTGAACGTCCATTTTGGAGCGGCCATTTTGAATTTCTTCATTTCGTCGTCACTGATTTATAATCATCGTTTATATTCCCTGAAACACATGTAGACACCTTACTTTTTAACCTATTGATGTTTTTAATGTATTGGCGGCCATTTTGAAATTTCCAAGATGATTTTATTTTGACATTTAAGACGCCATATTTGATTTTCTAATCATGTGCATTCTGACAAAGGAATGTGAAAGAGCACAACATTTTGAATTAGATTTGAGCGCATGAAAAATTGATGGTGAATTATTTCGAAAACAAAATGGCGCCGGCACGGACCGAAAAATCCTTCAGCCGTTTTACAGTTAACTCACGAACGAAACATCCGATCAACGTGAATTTTGTTTAAACGTGCTAATTTATGTTCCCGAAACAATTATGGCATTAAAATGGTTTCACAAACAAAATGGCGGCCGACAGAACGGTAAATCCTTCGAGCCCTTTTACGCAGTTCACTCGCGAACGAAAAGTCCGATTAACGCGATTTTTTTTTGTAAATCATCAGGAAGAATGCGCATTGTCATCAGAATAGTTTCGTAAACAAAATGGCGCATAACATTTTAAAGAAATTAAAATAAGTTCAGAACTAAGTTTAAATCAAGTATTGCTTTTGCGCATTCTGAGGGAAAAAATACCATTCTTAAAAAAAAATCTCCGTGCATCACCAGGAGATTGGGGGTAAAATGCCATTTTGCGCCCTACATATGAAAAATAACCTTTTTATTTTTATTTTATTTTGTGTTAATGCAGAGTTACGACGGAGTGCAAGTACGAATCACGTCGAATCGACGTCACCGCATTTTCGAATCTGAAAACGGACAATCGATATCGCAACGACGTATTCCACTCGATCAAATGAATAAAAAAATAAAAAACACAAACGCCGCCCATTTTCGCAAGACAGCCTCGACCGAGGAAATTTCAATGCGAGGTAACATTTATGCAAAGCGCGGATTTTCGCAAGAAAGTCGCGATAATTCCATAGAAACGAGGTCTTCGAGTGGGAGCCGTATCGATATCGAACCCACTCGAAGCCCGTGGAAAAACTGCGGGCGTCGCGGCATATCGGGCCATTTTTTTTTCATTCACAAACTGGTCCATTCAGGACGCCCGTCGGCAACGTTACGCGGGGGAGTGATGAGGGGGAGGGTCCCGCGTACACATTGCCGATATATATATATATATATATATATATATATATATATATATATATAGAGTAAGAGGGGAAGGCGGAAAAGGAAGAGACTGCGCCGGCGATAGTCCAGCGACCGTGCTGGCCCGCATTCGTATATATATGGGGCGACCCTTTCAACTTCGCACAGCTCGAGCGACTTTGGTGGTCGAGTGATAAATCCTTATCGCGAAAAACGTTATAGGCCGAGCACAATCAGAATAATGCGCGAAAGACAAAAGACGCTTCGAGTTCAGATTTATCGTCCGAAGCTTTATAAATTGCGAATAAATCTAATTCAATCATTGTATAAGACGACGACAATATTTCCATTGTCAGCTTTTTTGAAGATTTCAATTTTCAACGTGGTGTGAGAAAACGAACGATTTATTTCTGTCGTTAATTGGGTCGTCAAATATTGTCAATTTTTAATGATTCACATTAATAATAATAATAATAATAATAATAATAATAATAATAATAAACGTCTTTATTGCACAAAAACGTTATTATTTATACCTACAGCAAATAAATTAATATTCACATTATTATTATTATATATTTTGGCGATTAAAATGGAGTTTTGTACTTGTGTGTGTGTATAGTTAGTGCGTAAAGCACTTTGGACGCCCGATGTCAGTGCGTAAAGTCCACTTTTACGCACGTTGGAAGATGAAAAATAAAAATGTAAAAAAATTGTTACGACTATTATTGGCCTCGTTGACATTGTTTTTTTATTGGATTTTTAGGTTCATTATATGAAAACAGGGCTATTTGATGAAAAAACATACATATGGTCAATTTTTTTTTCGAATGACCAATAAATGACACCCGTTTCTGTCCAATTTTTCTGGCCTCTATATTAAAAGTAATGGAGTCCAAAAAAAATGGCCTCTTATTTTCTACTAGGGAATACTTTGATCCAATCTACGAAAATTATATTTCATTAAGTTGATATGTTTCCGAACCATTTTTTATGTTTGTCCTTCACACTCCTCCGAATATGTTAAACAATCACATTAATTATCAGTAAAACGCAACAATTTCTCTTTTCTTTTTATTTCATAAACGTCACCACTCGTATTTGAAATTTTACCTCGTTATCATCATTACACGACACGATTTCCGCATACCAAGAAAATTGATACAAAAATGGCGCGTATTTCTTAATTATCGACTGTATATAGTCCTCATCCGAGGGTGCGTTCACTGCGATGATATTTTTAAATAGTCTTCAAACTATATGGCGCAAAACTCCAATGGGCGAACGCGGCGTCATTTGAATGCGTTGGAATGTCGAACCGCGAGCCGGCTCAATTGATGTTAAGTTAGGTATACGCAAACACACACATTTCAATGGGTGCAAAACACACTTACACGCGAAAGAACGGAATCGACCGATTACGTGATGTGCACGCACGCACGCACCAAACCGACTCGCGGAAGCCCGCAGGTATATAGTGTATATACGGCACTGACACCGTATATATATATATACATGATACATATATATATATACCATGGGTCTGTGTCCGTTCACCGTACAATTTTAAATGAGTATTTCTGGTAACAAGCATCCCGAGATTGCGATGAAACGCATTCTTAAATGGAAAGGTAGAAAAATGGTACATTTCATTACTAGTGCGGGAAATGGAATTTCTCGCACGACTAACAAAATACATTTTTATGAAAATCGCTTTTCCAACGCACGGACGCACAGACCAAAGGTCTGAAACTGTATTTTCCTAATAGAATGCGGAAAAGTCATATTTCTCGTACGGTTTATAGTGTTGGAAATGCTATTTTCCGCACACGCCGCGTGTGATGGAAAACTATAAAGACAATGTGAGAAATGGTAATTTCTCGAATACTCTCGTGAAAAATGTCGTTTCAACGAACGGAACAGATTTAAACATTACGAGTGCGGGAAGTACGGATTCGCATTTGTTCCAGCAATTAGCTTCTCTATAAGGAACTTTAAGCGATTAAAGATTTTATTTTCTCCACTATATAATATATAAAGCACGATTCTTTTCTGGTGAAGAGAGGGCAGAAAATGTAACTTTTTAACAATATGCACTCGGAATTCAGAATTCCGTGACCGGCAGAAAGGAAAAAAATTATTTTCAAATTGAATTATTATGATTGATTCATTCTGATTTTAATCAATAATAGATCTTCCTCTTTTATTCTATCATGCATTTCAAGATGGCGACTTCGTTAAAAATGAAAACAAAGTAAAATAAAAGGAAAGTATATATACAACTATCACCATTCGTACTTTAAGGCCAACATTTATAAAATATATGTTAAGGTTTATGCGGGCAGAAAATACAGTTCAATGCTTGTGATCCTGATCCCTGCGTCAAAAAAAAAAGTCACACTTAACTTTTTTTCGAGTCGCACCTATGATGAAATTGACATTTCACAAGTTTCTCATCAAAAATTCTCAACAGCTACAAAAAATCTCAATAAAAAATTGAGATTATCGTGACAAAGTACCGTTAGAATTCTGCAATGCGTCAGTTTCATCACCGACGTCTCAATCCCTTAATGTAAATTTTTGTGAAATATTCGTTCGCCGTATATGATCCGCCATCTTTAAATTCAGAAAATTTGAGAACAGATACATATATATAAAGTTGAAACAAACGAAATATTTCGTTAATACTGAATTTTTCGCTCAGTGTACGTTTTATCACTCCTCCATCGTCTCATGAACCAATTATACATTGTTTCTACATTTTTTTCATATAGTTGGATTAAAACAGCAGACATCCCTAAAAAAACCAAACCGCCGCGTAAACGGATATCTTTCCTAATAAGATTCCAGTAATTCGTCAATATTAATCGGCGATTTCTTCGAAAACTCATAAAACCTGCATCCTCTCGACACGGATTCCATCAAAGAACCGAGCCAAAGAATTTAAAGGAATGACGCGACGCGTTCACGCCCGGCGCAATGACGTAATCTTATATATTTGTTTTTAAATCTATTCTCTAAACCGGTGACTCAATTTTTTTTTTTTTTTTGTTTTATCGCGATACATTCGCTACAAACTTGCATGAACCATCGCGATTAGACGTATAGACATTTCTCAATATACAATTATTGCATCGTAACACGGAAAAAAAAGGTTGGCTGGTCCAACCAATAAGTAGTTAGGTTTACCAATTAGTTAGTAACCCTTTACTACTTATTTGTTGAACCAGCCAACCGGGGGAATAATATAATTAATTTCCAATAAACGTAACGATTTAATCGTCGCAGTTTCTGCACGAAGCTCTTCTGCTTGTCTGTCTGTAATCTCTTCTCTGCCCACGCGATTATCTGCGCCGATCGTCGCTTTAACCTTATAGTTTAACTACGTGCTCCTCGCAATATTTTATAATCTTTATGCAAATTGAATATCCTACGAACATTTCGAAACTCCAGAGGCCTGTCGTCGCGCGGACCGTGCATTATAAT
Organism: Trichopria nigra; assembly: GCA_030522945.1. NCBI lineage: Eukaryota > Metazoa > Arthropoda > Insecta > Hymenoptera > Diapriidae > Trichopria > Trichopria nigra. The sequence goes on from JAPYZR010002874.1 coordinate 35,312, forward strand.
CTTGGGTAATCCCGACTGCAACCGTTTGCTCTCGCGTATATATATATATATGTTTTAATGAACTGTTTGTATACGATCGAGAGAAAAATTGCGATCGTAAAAACGACGTTTCGAAAATTATTCCTTATTCGCATATATATTGAGAGAAGAACGCCTTATTTCTCATCAAGTACATGCAACTTTTTTTAACTTTTAATGTAAACAACAACGACTTTTACCCCCCTTCGGCGCAGATTACAAAAGTGTTTTAAAAATATCAGCCGGAAAATATCGAAAAAGCGCCTTATCCATATTGGCAAGACCTCGCCGCGATACCAAAGTTTTGGTAACCGAGAGACGCGCCGCCCCGGTGAAAACGCAGTTGTATATACATATATGTGTAGTATTATGTCGAAATTCCTGAATTCACTTTAGCTTCGAGATTTCGGTCCTATGGGGGCCCCTTATATGTATACGCGTACTTGGTCTCGGCGCGGTTCCTACATGTAGAATAATAAAGCAGAGGAAACGAGGGTCCCTTCTGAGAATCGCTGCATCAGACATGCGTCTGGACTGATGTGGCGCCACAGTAGGGCCCCGGTGGCCATTTTGCCAACTACTCGCATTCGTAAGGCCCCCCCCCCCGCCCCCCGCCCCAAACCTTAAAAGCGTTTCGCGTTTGAAGGGCGTCGAACGCCGCTTTTTCACTTTGACCAAAGTCGAATGAAACGCGATCAATCTTGAATGCGATTGCAGATATTGATATCGTCGACGAGAAGAAAGCGTTCGAATACAATGATAAATACGATCGAATAGACAAACTTTTCGAGAAACGCTTCATTTTATGACTTTCTAAGAATAGCTGGCTGCACATTTTTTTTTTTAAATGGTAGAAAAAAAATGTAAAAAAGAAGTCATCAACGTCACGGTGGTTTTTATGCGTCACCTTTGAGGATGATACACGCAATAAATCTGAAATGTCTAACAGTCACTGCAGCTTCTTTGTTTCGTATGACGTTGACGGTTCTAAAGCGCGACTTAAAATAATGCCATTCATAGAAATTGATCGTGAAATTCCTATTAAATTTAATTCATTTCAGTTTTATGTGGAGTTTTTGAGGTCGGCCATCTCGAGGTCTCAAGTCATAATTTGTATATTCAAAATGGCGGATTTTCGGTGTGACGATTGAAACGAATCGCCTTTTACAGTTTCGGCTTTCTTTGTGTGTATATTGTAAACGCCGATATTTGTATATAGATACAAACGCCGCTCACTTTATACACCTTATCCAAAACCAGTTTGCCGCGTTATCCGTATCTAATATATGTTCATACAAAAATGTTAAACTTGCCTTATCCGAATTGAAAAAAAAAACGAATACGAATCCATATCCGTTTTTATTTAAAAATTCAAAATGTCGGAGCCAATATGGCGACGAAATTTCTTAAATTTCAAGCAAAATGTACAATATTCAATGTACACGGATATTTTGGAATGCGCTAGTTTTGAATTCATCATGAGTTTTGAGTCATTCAAAATGATGGATAACCTCGAAAAAACCTAAATGTTGAGTTTTGTAAATTTTGATCGAAATTGGATCGATTCGTCCGCCACATTGTAGCCGCCATTTTGAATTCTTGAAAAACCAATAACGGAGACGTAATGTCTAGAAAAATTCGTGGCTCTAATAATGGTTAAACCGATATAACATAAACATTTTTTCTGGGACTCCATTACTTTTAACATAGAGGCCAGGAAAAATTGGGCAGAAACTGGTGTCATTTTTTACTAGCGTATTTTAATACGTTGAAATTGGCACTGAAAATAAATATATCATACATCACATATCTAAATCATATATGATTATATCTGGATCATATATTTTCCGGATATAACGATACATAATTATATATGGACTTTGGTCTGATATAAGTATATACGTATATACGAAATTTTTAATTTCGTCATCATTTTTATCCAAACCTAACCTAACATAAGGGTAAAAACTTTCCAATCATATAATTGGTTGATTATACAAAATTCTTTTTCACCATTTAGAATTTCACATATTTTTTCAGGATTTGCAGTTGTTAAATGCAGATGGTATATTAATAAAATTTAATTAAAACATAATACACTAAAAAAAAAAAAACAAAAAAAAACAGAAAAGAACACGCCAAAATCTTCCTACACTTTCGAAAATCGTAGATTATGCAATCACTATCACCATATATCCAAACTTTATAAAATGCCGTCGGTAATTAGTCGATCAATCTTTCCGTAGAAATGTCCGATATATATATGTATATATATATTTTTGTTTTAAACATAACTTTTCTCACGAATATATACGCGATCTCTCAACCGGCAATCAGCCATCGAGTTTCGTTTCACGCGTTAAATTTACCGCTTAAGGGTACGGAGATGTGAAATAACAAGGAACTCGAGTTTAACTGAATGGTCTTGCGTGAGATCTACACACAAAGCTAACTTTGTTTCGAGAAACTATCGTTAAAAATTCATAATATCTATGATTGCACGACTAATGTTTGCTTCGGATGAATTACGGGTACATCATCACCTTAGTTTCTTCGGGCATTCGCAATTCCTATGTAATGTTCGTATCGCAAAAACCTACACTGTATACGACGATTATTTTTTTGAATACCTGCTTTTATTTTTTTGTCTAAGAATTAATACTTTAAAAAGACTTTATAATGAAGAATTTTGGATAACGATTAATATTTTCGTATAATTTAATCATCGATTGAAAAAGCACCAGTTTCTACACCTAACAAAAATTGAGCAAAAATGTACGACACTTTGAAACTAAAAAAATCACCGATGAATTAGTTAATAACAATCTCGATAGATGGCGGGCCTGACACTGGGTAACTCGCAAGGGAATTGAGACGCGTTGAATGTCACAAGGCTAAAATCCTGAGGCGCAATCTTGTAAATTTATAAATATTTGCATGTAATTTTGATAAATGCATAATATTTTCTATATTTTTAATTAATTCAGTCTTCTAAACTGACTCTGTCGAAAAATTATATATCCATAACGCTAAAAAAGAATTGTTATTTTCATATTTTTTTACTCTCAGAAGACTTCCTAGATGCATTTGAAATATGTCGACAATACAAAGTCCAGTGGATTTAGACCAGGAAATGCGAGGAAGGCAACGCATCCTCCTACGTATCTGGATTTTCCGATAAGGAAATATCGCGATCGTGGCTCGATTCGAAAAACCCGGCAATAGCAATGGGCGTGCCTGAAAACTAAATGTGCGCTAAAGAAAGCAAGTTCGAAGATAGAGGTCTGTAAACCGAGGGCCGGTGGGAGGGATGGAATGCGCGGCGCCTAGGGCTTGCTGGATTCCAGGGCCACACGTGCCCCTTGTCGCCCCCCCTGTACCGCAGCCCGACCGCAGACAGTCGCCGATAAACTTCACCTCCGGGACAGCGACCACCATGGAACTCATTCATGCAGACCTCCTACTACGAGCACGAAGATCGAGTACGATCTATAGGCAGGGCACGCGATTGGTTTGCCGCCATCTCGCGGAGAAAAGCGAAACTGCGAGGAACGCGATTCGATCGATAATAAATACGTGCCGTCGATAACAATAGCTGTACAAGGAATCTGATAACCAAGGTTTTTATCGTCGTACGGTTAAAGTTGTTATCGACGTTACTGCTCAACCATGCGTCGATATTGCATATATAAGAAATACCGGTTGAATTATCAATAGCAATGATAGAGTTTATCGACAGAAAGGACACGGTGATGAACCAGGAATATTGGAGGAGAATACTATGAAGTTTGTAAATATTAATTTCAAAAATAATTTTTTTTTATACATTACTCTAAAACCCCTCTAAAAATGTATCAATACATTTACATGAAATGTACTTCAGACAATTAAATGTTTCTTTGCAATTCCTAGTTAAGATACCATACGGTTGAGCGTCTAATGGTTACAGTTCAAAAGTTAACAGTTGCGGTAACGGGGTGAAAAAGTTAAATAATTTCAACTCAACCAAGTTATGTATTGAGTCATTAACTCATTTATAAATGGTTTAATTATGACAAAATCATTCGTTATACTGTTCTATATACAATAATATATTCCTAATCTAAAATATCCTTTGAAGACTGTGCGTAGGATATCCTAGAATGGGATATCCCACCTAATGCTTTTCTAGGATATACTATTTTGGGATATCCAACTTAGGACTTTTTTAGGATATTCTATTCTGAAATATTCCTTACAAGTTATTTCTTGGATATCCCAGATTAGGATATCCCGTGTAAGATTTTTCTAGGATGTTCTATTTTTGGATATCCTCGTGGGTTGTGTCTAGGATATTCCATACTGAGTTATCCCACGTAGGATTTTTTTTAGGATATTCTTTTCTGAAATATCCCTTATAAGTTGTTTCTAGGATATCCTGTAAGAGGATATTCCGTGTAAGATTTTTGTAGGATATTCTATTTCGGGAAATCCCTACCGGGATTTCTGTAGGATATTCGGTAGTGGGATATATATCCTGAAAATAAACTCCGGATATATCGCGAGATGAAAAGGACATTGCGGGATATCCCTGGAACTTTATGTGCTGTGTGGGTATAAGTTATTAACTTTTAAGTATAATCTTACATCTTTAAGGTATTAACTTTTACCTTTAGATCCTTTATCTTTTAAGTTTTATATTTAACTTTTCATAAACTCAACTTCCGGTGTTCAAATTGTACATATTAGCGATTTTTGTGTACACGATTAAAGTTACTTCCTTCTCCACTGTGCGGCGCGCGTTACCTTTTTCTTACTCGCAATCGATGCGTACGTTCGTGCAAGATCAAGGATACCAATCTTCATTATTGCATTTTTATGTTTATTATGGTGTGAAACGTGGACATTTGATGAAACACATTTTCTAGTGGTCAAACTCAATATTTTGATTCAATGTACAGTATGGGTCGACATTTCTCCACGCCAAATAACACGAAAATTGTATTGAGTTTATCAATCGGAAGTCATATTATATATATATATACTTGTACGTTTTACATACAAGATGATGCATAATAAAAATCCACTAAAACACTGCAATGCTCTCGTGTAACATCTTGTTTCCACGCTACTTCTGTACTAGTTCGCATTATTTCAACTACTTTAAAGTGGAATCACTCTCGTCACAATTAAATTAGTCAAGTGCTCTCGCAGCATGCATATTTCGTACAGTGCATTTTCGTTTTGTAAAATGCATTTTAAAACTGCGTTCGAGTTATTATTATAACATTACTCACATTATTTATTAATTATAATTTATTAATAGAAATTATAAGAAAATAAACGAAAACCTCCTCGTTAATATGGTGGATATTTTTACGTATATTATAATTACTTTTATATTAAACTTGAAAAGAATACATTTTGTTCCATAAATCTAACCTACACAATAGTATATTAATAGGTTTGTTGTTTTTTTAAATAAAAGAAAAAATTTCTAAATGTTTTCTGTTTTGTGTATTTTTCCTTTGGTAAAATTGCAAAATTGACGAAATCAAAATGATGCCCTTTATTTAGTCAATGCACAGTTAAAGCTGTATATTGTTTGCTATCTCTTGAAATATTCCTTTTATGTTCTTTGTATTTTTGTCTTTAATAATTTTCCTGTTTTAGTATTTACATCGGGCATTCTTCGTCAAATTTGACCCCCAGCTTCACGAAAATTTGACGTAACGTAGAGAGTTCTACGAGGTCTCATTTTTAACCTATACTTATGAAGTTTTTTTTTCGTTTGGGAATTTTTAAAAATTCAAAATGGCGGCACCAATACAATGCTTCAAAACAACCAATTATATAAACCAACCATTCATAAAGCATTCATACATTTTTTTGTGAATTTCTATTCTATATTAAGGCGTGATGTATTATTTTCGGGGTCCTTGATTACGAATATGACGGCAGATTTTAGAAATTTAAAATGGCGGATCCAATATGGTGGGCGAATCTAATTTGTAATTTTTATATTAAACGAAGAATGGAAATGATTTTGTACAGACGCGAACTGCGATATTTCAATAATAACGTCCGCCATGTTGGATCTGCCATTTTGAACTTTTGAAATCCGACTTCAGATTCGTAATTTGCAAATCCAAAAACCCCCGAGTGACGAGTTTCGAAAAATTCCGATCACATTTTGAAAAATTCATCCGACATATTAAATCCGCCATTTTAAACTTTTCAAATTTGTCGTCCGATTCGTCATCAGCGATATAATATATATATAGGATACTTCGCCTTCGCAAAGAAATTCTATGAATGTCTTTTATGTTCGTTTTCTATAATTGGTTGCTTTGAAGGGCTGCGTTGGCGTCGCCATCTTGGATTTTTCAAAAAGATCCCAAACCAGCTTCACACTCTATTAAATGTATAAGTAGTCAAGAAATACAAAATGTATACGAACATTCGTCAAACTTTTATAATCTTGTATAAACGACTTCGTAATCTTTAAACGTGTGCCGTAATCGCACAATAATGCGTTCCCGTATTGGAGCTAAAAATAATGTCTCGCATTTCTTTACGAGCATTAATAATCATGCGTTTATTTGTAAACAAAGAGCCTATATACTCGAACTAGTAAAACAAAAAGCATTGTTCTACAATTACCCAATTACCCACTTCCTTATAGTTTTTTCTATCTGTATACATAATAGGTTACGACTCTCTTTAAGTTATGATGCTGTCCAGGAGCTCTAATTGCTCTACATATATTAACATATGGAAAAGTTAAAAAAAAAAATCATCAATACTAAATGTAAATCGTGCAATAAACACGTTTTAACCCGCCGATGAAAACATTTTGTATAAAGTATATTTTCAATATCCGCCACTCGCCTACATAATTGAAGGAAAACGATTAAGCGAACGAAGGCCATCGTTCGATTTTGCATATCGGTAAATAAGAGCGATAAAAATCACTCGGCCTCCGGCAAATTTAGTCTAAAATAGAGTTTACGAGCAATTTCGAGACACTTGAAAGAGGGCGACAGTCATCAGCGTCGGCGCCGACGCCCCGTGTATGTACAGTTAAAATGCGAACGCCGAAAGAAAGAATTCGAGGTTTTTGTTTACGATCGTTCTCTTTGTTTATTGTTTCAGCGATAATTAGATAGACTACGCCGAACTTACCTGGCTTTTTCAAAGGTCGCGGACGCACTGCTGCCAATCGCGCCGAACCCCACTCCAACGGCTAGGCCTTCCGGAATATTATGTACCTGAGGAACATAAAAATCATCGCGATCTTTAGTCATCGCGATATATTTAAAGCGCATTTTTACACCGTCAGCCACGACTTACGGTAATTGCGATGACCAAGAGAAGTATTCGCCTCCATTGGTTGTTCTTCGCCTCGTTTCCGGGGTCCGCGTACAAAGTGCCGGCTTCGCCCATCTCCATGGACCGATGGACGCCGCTGGTCTGCCTTCGTCTCGCGTTCTGCTCGTAGAAGCCTGAAAAATGTCAAAGGTAACGAGGCGAGATTCTTCCCACCTAACGGCAAACGACTATACAACGATCGAAATCGTGACATTGAAAACTTCCATGCACTACGCGCGGAATTTCTCAAAGACTTTCGACGGAAGACGCACATACTTCGCGTACACCCATGTCGAATTGCAATACACACTCGGAAACACACACATCTGCAGGCATGACGAATAAGATCAGTTTTCGTGTTATTTGCAATGAAACTTTTGATACCTGTGCTGGATACTACTATAGGGGGACTTGGCTCTACTCCTAACCTACGTCACGTCATCGGGGTTTTCCATCGACCTACGTCGCGAGCTTTTTACGGATTCGGAAGCCGCATCATCACCGCGAACACTTCACCACTTCACTACACTTTTTTCGCGCCTGACATCCCGCCACTGCCCGATTCTCGTCGTCATTACGCGTTGATTCGGAAACACGCAGCCAGGTATCTCGGTTTCATGCATTAGTCGTGCAGATAAAAAGTAGCATGCAACCAACAACTAGCGCATTATTTTGTTCGGGATGCAATAATTCAAGCATTCGTAATGGAAAAACCAGCTGCCGCATTCGGCGAATCGAAGCTCCTCTGGAATAAGCGAGGCCTATAAGCGCCCTGTGGATCATCGGCGCAACGCTCCGTGAAAGCCGAAGCTGCAGGTCGTGCAACACATGCGGTTAATCTGTACGGCGACAGGCCTTTCTGGCTTATTCCAGCGTCGAGTTCGAGTGGCCGAACCCGGAGGAAGAAACGAAAGAGGCGAGTATACACCGACTTCAAGAGCGAACTGATCCCATTTTCCAAACCTACAGAAATTTCTCGATAGTTGTTCAAATGAAATTGTGGTAAGGAAATACCATCGACTGCGGTTGACTCGACACGAGAGTACACATTGCTTCCGGTTATTTGTACGTCACTAATCTGACTGCTATCGTCAGAGTCCTCGTCGCTCTTTAGTTTCGCATTGATCTTGCATCTTTGTTTCGTACCCACTGACTGCATTGCTAAGAGGACATTGGGGGACTGAATGCCGAGGGACGAGATCATCGCGTCCGTCCCGCAGACGAATGCCGCGCCGAAGAAAAAGCCTGCAGCAACCGGCACGAAGGCGTATTGTCCTTCGTTGCCGTACAGTTTGCTTTCCGCGGCCATTTCGATCGCCGGCGCCAACAGGGACCAGTAGCTCGCCGCCACCATGACACCCGCCGCGAAGCCCAGGCTGGTATCTAGGAGTTTCCTCTAAAAAAGAAAATAAAGAAGATTACGTTCAGTTGCGCGATCATTGCGTGATTCGAATGGATAATAGACGATGCAATCCGTCGACTTGTCGACAAATTGAATTGTCAATCCTTTTGTGTAATTGTGTAATTGAACTGTTTAACTTTATTTTACTGATTAATCAATGACCTTTCGTGAAATCGTCATGAATTGACATCGTCATTCAGAAACCAAATCGTGACATGATGGAATCTGGTCAACTCTCGCCTTTTTCTACTTGTCACCAAACTTTTCTCATCGTTCGGAAAAGGAGGGATGAAGTAAGAGTCAATGAATCGAGATCTAGGCCCAGATGTAAACATCAGTTAAAATAATTCTGAATTACTCAAATCCAATAATGATATGAACACGGCACATCCGTCCAAGGAGTTCCTATCAGGACGTTCAAATATCCACTTTTCTTATCCCCTCACTGTCCTCGGGACATCCTAAGGAATTCCTGATAACATCCTGATACAGATGCGCGGTATGGGATTCACATCGTGGTAGGATTTGATACAGTAATTTAGAATCATTCTAAACATCAAAAAAGTACTTCTTAAAATGGAATAACATCTCAAAAGTAAGCAAAGAATTAGGCGTTGCAACGTCGCAAACCGGGAACTATGTACATATGTGTAAACAATCTATAAGATATAGTCTCACATATGCGAAAAGAAAGGATAGGTTAGGATAGAAGGTTAGGTTTCACTGTTCAGTCGGCTGATCGCTTTAATGCAAGAAAGAAAAAATATTGAATGAAGATCTTTAGTTTCTTCTACTGTCATATTTCCTAGTTCAATATAGGTTGACAACATTTTTCACAATTTAAATGTTTTGACAAGTACTCCAAGTCGATAATTCGTCTCCCTTTACAGGGAAAAGAATTATCACTGTCCTCATTACGATGTATTTTCTGCGATTTTTCGCGCGCTCTTTTTAGTCCCTTTGGTAATATCATGTGAAAACTCTTTTATTCACGCCATACGTTTTTGTTTACAAGATATATGTAATATCTTGGAGGTTACTTTCTGTTTGACAGCGCTTGAAATGCGACGTTGCCACATTTTCGAGGCTCGAAAGACATTCATATGCTATTTCTCTCTCACCAATTTGCCGTCTCTCTATTTTCCCAAGGGAACCACCTTAAGACTTAAATCCAAAATAGTATTGATTTTGAAACAAAGTACAATCGGATTAAATAAAAATTATTATTCTAGTTCCTAAAAAGTTAAAATGACATATAAGTCCGATTCTAAAAATTCAATTCAAAAACGTTAAAGTGTACGCTGATCGAGCTAAAAATAAACAACGTGTTTACGAAGAGGCAAATCTCGAATTCAGAAGTGACTCACGATTATCTTGTAAGCGACGATATTCTTGCAAAAAAAAAAAAAAAAGAAATCGACTCGGTATAGACCGTTATCTGGAAAGTGGGATGAAGGTGGAGATACGATGCACGTTTTCGTTACTCATACTTTAAACGGAAGTTTAAAGGACATCGGATTAACTGATTGCTAATGTATATGATAATGACACAATGATAGTATTATTACGAAAGTGAATCGAAAAAATATTATCAATCGGCAAGCCGTTAACGGGATACAAGACATAAACCGCGTGTTCCGACATTAATTCTGACACGGATTTTACGTTTCTTTGAAATCCTAAGAAAACTGAAATCGAAATTTCCACACCGTATTCTTATATAGCTCCGCGCTAAACATGTAACCTTCTTGAAATGTTACACTGTATCCATTTGTATGTAAGTTTGTAGTATTTATTATAGTAAGAAGTAATTGTAACATTTCACAAAAATGGTATCCACAATAATCGTCTTGGAAACATTACGAACTTCAGGTTCCAGCAATGTTTCAAAATTATTATGGCAAACGAAAACATATGTGAAATGTTACTTTGTTACTTTATGAATGTTACGTTTTACATAACACGTTTAGGGAATGTATATATTGCATGAAGCATTCATTGGTATGTAAAATGAACCACTCTGAATCCTTATTTCAGTTTTTGAACTTTCAGTCCTGTCTCGTGTACTGGGGCATTAAACGAAAATCGATTGAAATGTATTGTTAATAATTGAGTGATTGGTGTCTGAGTTGCAGTTCATATATTGAACATTTTGATTCATAATACTCTAAAAAGTATATATACATTCAAATAAATTCAGCGAGAATTAGGTTCGTTAAGTATTCAAATGTATTATTCTTCAAGAAAGAAATTTGCAATACGTCCTTACATCAAATAATTCAGAATATGACAAGATGGACAAGTTTCAGAAATGGAATTCAGACATCACTCATGCAATTATTAGCATGTTGTAAAAGGACTTTGGGTTGGTCTCCTCACAAAAATAAGTTGTTCCATGAGAACGGCGGATGTTAGTTCCGTGTTTATCCTTCGTTCGAGAAGACCAAAAAAAGAAAAGGTTGATTCCTTGTGGAATCGACCGGTCGCCGGTGATTCACCATTCGCGCCGAAATGGGAAGGTCCCTTCCCAGTCCTGTGTCAGGCGGGTCACGGAATCTATGTCATTAAAAAGAAAAACACTCGGGCTAAACTTCATGAGTCGCAGATGATGAAACCTGCTAAGGGATTACATCTTCCCCCGGAGGATACCCCGCCCGAAGAACCCACAACCATTGACAAGGAAGGGGGAGATTATCTGCAGTTCCATGGTAGCACTCCAATGAACTTGTACGTGAGGAGCAAGAAACGCCACCAGAATTTTACCAGGCGCAACGATTACAGCCGAAAGAGAATTCCGCCGACCAAAGCTTGGAGAATGCCTCTGATAACGTAGGAAGAAGACGAGGACGTCCCCCAAAGGCTACACGCTTCCGGAAAACAAAAAATTCCCTGTCAACCAGAGTGTTGCAAATTCTGCTGAGACTTCGAGCCCACAAGAAGCATGAAGGAACCAGAAAGCAAGCAAGGATCGAAGGCTGTATGATCAACCGCGCCAATACACACTGGGGTATTAAATACCACCTCATGTCGCACCGTATACTATCACCATCTGGACATGCGGTTCTGCTTCAAAACCATTAAATCTGGATTGTCTTACAAGAGGGGAGTCAAAGACTACGCCATGTTGTGCAGCGACGTATTGGATCCTAGCGTCGCCGCGTCGAATGATGTTGTTTGATGTCTCGAAGAAAGGACTTGATCCATAAGGCCTCTCATCGTATTTTGTGTAGATAGGAGGACACAGGTGTTCGGACTCAACAGTATGATCTCCAAATGATCCAAATCTCCAAATGATCCAAATCTCCAAATGATCCTGGCCAAAAGTATAAAAAGATACGAGCACGATGGGCCTCGATACATTCAGCCGTTAACCACTGTAGGGAATACATGCTAAAATGTCCCTTATCCCAAGCCAGCATGTCGGATTGGAGGTCGAACGGAGTAAAAACAAACAAATATTACGTTAAAAATCTCTGGAGCCCAGCGAAATCTCTAGACTCCGACGACCAAACTTCGGACGCACTAGATTCCATTGGATTTATTTACCAAGATGCTGTAGCAAGGGTAAATTAATATTACAAGGAGAATAACTTATGTGAATTCACAACAGAAGCCCCGATCGAAACTCTCCCCGCCACCCGAGAACTGAAGGAAGTGCATATTCCTGGATCCGCACCAAAGTGGATACTATAGGAAATTCAGAAAGTCCTGGAGGAACTTAAGAGAATTCGTCATCGAGAAAAGCAACGACGGCGACGTTTACAAATAAAACAAACAGAGAAAAAAATAAATAAATAAATAATTTTTTCTTACCAATGACTCATTTTTTTGAGGAGAATAATCTCCTTAAGATTAATAAGAACACCACCACGCACCCGAAGCAGATCAACAGAATTGACACGGGGAGAAAACAGCGACAAAAATAAAAACCCACAGACACTTTTGGGAGTGTTAAAACACCCAGTGGCGCCCCCAACAACCAATATGAGTCATTATCGTGAGAGCTCGTATATAGGGATATATAGTCGTATTATGTTTAATTGATGTAAGTTTTTTATTACTTTTTTCATTGATATACATATTGATTTTTGATAACGAGGAGATCGGGATCGATGGAGACGATTAAAATTAAGATATTAATTAAGACACTTCAGACGATAGAGAATTAATTACGTTTATTCATTTTTTTTTTTTTACGTATTTTCACCCCGGTGCATGATGCAATTTAGTTTATTAAATCAGTGATGTCTTACTGAAATTAGTTTTCTTGAATGACTGTGAATGAACGTGCATTCATTTAAGTTTTGATGAACAATCGTTTTATTTTTTTTTGCGTTGTTTTATTTTAATATTTCACCGATTTCACAAACTAGACACGACGTGTACAAAAGCAAAATTCAAGTCTGATTCTGAAGGAAACATTGTATATTTATATCTTATATACGTATATGTACAGGGCATTGAAATCAGCAGAATTCTTGCGTAAATTCTCCTTTAAAATTTTTAGAAATTTATAAAGTCGGTCACTATACTCAAAAGTAAACAAAAAAACAAACATATTTCTATTGGGTTGTCGATATCAACCACGAAAA
>JAPYZR010002875.1:0-18038 GCA_030522945.1 Trichopria nigra
TGCGCAAAATTTTCTCGATTTTCGCCGAGCTCTAGGACCTATTATTATTTAAAAATGAGTCAACTATAGTGAATATAGAAAATGTAGAAGCGCGCGGAGTGCGCGTTCAAATTTCTAGTGATATTAAAAAAGGTTATGAAAACTTTTTTTTTTGAATGAAGAATAACGTATGGATTGGATATAGTGAGAAGGGTCAGTATTTTGAAAATAGATATAATAATTTTTATAAACATAAAACGAGCTACTGCGAAATTGAACATTAAATGCGGTCACAAAACAAATTAGGTTTAGAATTAAACGGGAGAAACACAAAATTTACAATTTTTACGATTTACAATTTACAATTTACAATTGACAATTTATAATATTTTACAATTTAGATTTTTTGCAATATGTTGCATTAACACTTGTTTCTAAGATATGTTCAAAACGTTCATAAGGGGCATTCCACGTCAATTCAGTAACATTTTCTTCTTCAACAATTTTTGTATTTTAATTTTATCATTCGTTTACTGTTATTACATGCATAAGAAGTATTTCTTCCAAAGTTACTTATCAACTTCAAAGTGAAATATTATATATATCGCAGAAAGGTAAAGAGATCTGGTCATTCTAATTTACACGATTTTCATATTTTTTCGTCCCACTGCCCAATTACCAAATGGCCCGTAATACCGTATTTGTTATTGAAAATTTTAACCAATACCGGGTCTCTGTTAGTATAGGCCATTGCGGCAATGTCGGACAATCATTTCTGAATATTGTTTTCCGTAAAAATTTGCTCCAAGTACCCCAAGCAGAAATGTGACATTGTAACACTGATGAATTTACACGAACCAGTATATATATATATATAGTCTACACTGTTTCTTTTCTCTCGTGCAAAGGACTAGTTTAATTGGAATCTTTAATTAAAAAAGTTGGCTACAAAGGAGAGTATTACTTTCCAATTATTCGTTGGATGCAATTCGATACGTTTGCAGCTGCATATACGAGCTCGGGATTCCGTCATCTGTAAACGGATAGTATTGGCCTATACACTTTGCGAATCGCAGGTTGAAGAATGGGTCTTGTGGTCAGAATAACGCAGAGCAGTTCCTCCTCCGACCTTTCGCAAAGTGAGAAACAGAGAGATTTTTACGCACTTTTTCATTGGGCAACGGATCTGATGATGAAACAAAGGTTTTACACACGAATGCGACATACGCCAGACAGTAGCGGAACTTGGAATCTGCAAGCTTAAGATCCGATTTCGCACTTTATCAAATGCGGAAGCCGGAACGACAGACGGAAATCGATCGAGCACCAATAATAGCATCATCGGCGGAATGGCTTTAGAAACGGCCGTGGCTCTTTTCTGATCGATGGTTCGTCGATATACATGTGCCTCCACGTGTCCTGGCCAAGTGGATCCGAGGGCGAAAGACTCGATGGCACTTTTCATTATCTCGCTAATTGTCATTGCGAATCTTAATTGCGCCCCGTGATTCACGTCACGGGTGCATAATGGTTGCGCACGCCAAGTCGCTGCTTTTATCGCTCGTAGACGATTCCTGGGACGCACATCCATATTATCAGTTGGATGTTTCGTCTTATATGACGTCCGCCGTGATGATTCGCGCGATTGTGAATTTCACATGTATAAAAGTCGTACCATCAGCGGTTCGTCGGGTACCCACCCCTTATTGTCACAATACGGGCAGACTTAGTAAAGGGATCATCCTGCGTCACCCATCCATTCCCTTCATATCCGATCCTACCCCCACCACTTACCTTATCCGATCCTATATATCGCACATTTCGTTCTCGAGTGCGAATGTTTTGTACAATTTAATATACCGACTGGCTCGTATATAAGAATAATAATAGAAAGCGACACACTGCATATATGATCGATGACCCTGTAATGAAGTGCTTCGATATAGCGACACTATACATGTTAGGGGTATGTGCAATACCCCTTTGACCTTTTCGTTTTTACAGCGCGAAAAAAAAGAGAGTTTCTCGCTCATCACTGTATACAACAACTGGTATTTCGAGGGATAGACTGGTGAGAAAAGCGGGTATACACGAGGAAACGTCATGAATCCAAGATGCAAAAAATACCCGAGTATACCTGGAGCACGTTTACGAAAACGAATCCAATAAAGCGCATTATACGCCCGCATCCAACAGAAACTCTCCTCTTGCCTTGTTTTTCTGCCCGCGTTTACATGTGTGTGTGTGTGTGTGTGTGTGTGTGTGTGTGTGTGTGTGTGTGTGTGTATGACACAATTTTCCGAAAAGCTTTCATTAGCATTCTCTCGTGTCGAGCGTCACCAACGCCTCTCGGCAATGTTGTGCACCGGTACCGACCCTTTATATATATATATATATATATATATATTATATAAAATAGGTATATACGGAGCCCTTAAAGGGGAATGAAATTGGTTTATGGGAAACTGATGAAGCATTATTGGTTTTTCATTTTGTGCCAAATTATATTTACTCGCGTTATTTTCAAAGTGCGGGAACGGTGTGGCTAAAACTTGAAAAATAGACGTTTAATATATATATATATATGGATAAATGGCATTAAACGTCTATTTTTCAAGTTTTAGCCGTATATATATATATATATAGTATATATATATAGCTATATATATATATAGTATATATATATATATAGGGTTCAGTGTTTTTAAAGCGAGAATGCCTGCGGGAAAACGTATTGAAAATAAATCAGTTGTTCATCAATTTTTGGCTGCTGTTATATACGGAAGGTCTTCGACAAATATTTGTCGAATAAATAAAATTAAAATTTTAATTGGCGAATTCATTAATGTGCGCGGGTGTACTATAGTTGGAAAATATTTTTTTAACGTGTTTTCTTTTTTGTTTTGTTTTTTTTTTTTTTTTATTAATATCGGAAAAAATGTCGGTCAGCGCCGGAACAATTACATTATTGCAGCGTTTTCCGAATGAAATATTTCACATGCTGATTTTAAGTCACGTTTTTACAACTACAATTTAGAATTGACAATTGACAATATACAAATTACGATTTATATTTTTGACAATTTATAATTTACAATTTGCAATTTACAATTGGCATTACACTTGACAACTGACAATTTACAAATTACGATTTATAAGTGGCAAATTATAATTGACAATTTACAATTTACAATTTACAATTTACAATTTACAATTTTTACAATTTACAATTTGTATTATTTACAAGTTGTCGAATTTATTTGTCAATTCAGAAACATTTTTTCCAAAAATTATTATATTTTAGCTTCATTATTGGTTTACAGTTGGTACATGCGCATAAGATGTACTTTTTTCCCAAAGTTGTGAGTATATTTAGAAAAATGTAAGTGTCTGTTCTTGCATCTTTTAATTTATTTAGACAGAAAAGTATCGTGATAAACAATTATTGTAACATGTTTTTTGTAATTTTTTAGTAGCCTGTATTATAGAATTATAATAATTTATTATTATTATTATTATTATTATTATAAAAATTATAATAAGAGAAGGACGAGAAATCATTTTGAAGTTTTCAATATACACTAGAATTTAAACGAGTCCCTTAAATAACACGTAAAAATGTATGATACAGGGGCCTTATTTTTGTCGAATTGAACCTCGATTACCCCGGTCAATTTTGGTCGAGATAATTAATTTTTTTTATCTTTGTAAAGGTAATTTAACCCTCTATAAGACGAATTAATCGAAATGAACAAATTTAAAATTTTTACTTAATAATAATGGTCGAAAACTTTTAGCAACATGTCCATGTGACTGTTTACGTGTCATTTAGGGGATTTTTTATTTATTTACATTTTTTTCATGTCGATATTTTAACAGTAAACCAATCTATAACCTGAATTTCAAGTATACTGAACATAAAGGCAATATATCGAACATTTTTTTGATCTCCTATATGATCTCCAAAGCAATAATAATTAATTGAATAGAGCAATAAATGTGACAGATAACAATGTTTATATTCTACGTAAGAGTATAATAAGTGATAATATTAAGGGTGAAAAATAAATGTAGGAATCCATTTTAAAAATTGCGACATTTCTTTCAGAAAAATTCCCTCTAATTTTGCGGCTTCATAAATAATTCTCGATTTTCATCGGTTGCCATGTGTACATTTTGAATAAATTTGGATGCCTGTATTAGATTAGGCTAGCGACCGATAAATTAATGAAATTCGCGCTCGAATTGTGTATTAATTACGACGGCCTGTTAATTATTCAACCGCAAATAATTTAAACAGTGCTCGCGATTATATGCTCATGCTTCATCCGGCGCATTCGTTCGTCAGAATCGAATAATAATGATGATTAAAAAGTCACGTCGATCGATTAATTCGGGAGGATTTAACGATGAATTACGAATTATATATATACATATTATAAATAAAATTGCACGAGACTTTGAGATCAGTCCACGTCTAGTCTTTTCGAACCAGGGATGGGCACTACCACTGACAGTTTGCGTTGTTTCACGAATGCTCTCGTCTTTCATTGTTTTAATTAATACCGTTTTTAATCCATTAGCATTTCATGCTAGTTTGTCGTAAATTAATTTACGTCTTTTTTTCACGCTCGGTGCGCGCCAAACGTTATTATTTCTCTCTCTCTATATATATACGGAGGATTGTTTGGACGTAATGGAATTTCTTCAAAATGAATAGTTTTTGTTAAAATCTGCATAAGAAACGCGTATATAAATAAGTATAATTCGAGTGGATGAAACGAAAATCTGATGCAGAAAAATGAGTTAATTAATTAATTGTTTATAAGATCAAGATTGCTTAATATACGTGTATTACACGAAAAGTAGGCGTATATAAAAGTATATGGCATATATACGTTTACGAGGTATACGTCTGTAATGAGGTAGTATAAAATACGTCTATTGTTAACGTTTTAAATAACTATATGTAATACGTTACGTTTAATAAACGTTTAAGTATCATGTTTAAAATATCGTATTATGTAAAACGTATAAAAGACATGGAATTTACAAGTTTAATGAGCGAATTTGTTAAACGCTTGTTATTCGTGAAAATAGAAGTATTTAAAAACGTCTTTATACTACATTTATTATCCGAATATATGAAATATACTGATAAAACGGCTGGCATATATACCACATTTACTTCAAAATATTAAGCCCATCATTTCCCTTCAGACGAATATAATATAAACGTTTAAATATTATGTATATCATATATGTAACAATAATAACAAAATCACAATTATATAAAAATATACATTTACATAATGTTATATTAATAACTAAATAAATTAATTATGGAAAAAGAAATTAATTGATAATAATATATATATATATATATATATATATAATAATATATATATAATTATAAGAATATCTTTGGTACATTTCGGGGACCTATATTTTATGTTTGGTATACATTTTGAGGACGCTGTGTCTACTTTGGGGACGGTCCCCACTTTTTCCTATATCTTTGGTCTAGTTTGGGGACTGTGGTGTTACACGATGCGGAATAAAAAACCGAGTTTTTTGCAGGTTGTGACAGTTAGGTTAGGCTAGTTTTAAGCGGGAGGGTCCGGGGGGGCGCATTTTAATTCATTTAAATATACGTCACGACTTTTCTAGACTATATACAAGTAAAATGCATCGTCATCTGATTTCTTTTTTCCTACAGTTTTTATCTTTTTATCGGGCAACTTGACTGCGGATATAATGTCGTTTTTGCGTTCCCGCAAGTTTGAGAGCCGATTTTCAATAATGGCCGTTAGACTCGCAATACCGGCGGTTATATATATATATATATTTATATATTATATACTTACTTACTTTTCATTTTTCCTCTATTCCGGTTCTAAAGTCGAATAAGCCGCGGCGTTTTCTTTTATATAAAGCTGGGTCGAAAGAACAAATCGATCTACATATATATATATATATATACCAATACAGAGGCCAGGTCGTGTTGGCTTTCATAGCAACTATTGGCGAAAACGGCAGGGGACAAATATTTGTCCGTGACGAGAATCCTATCGTGACGTCACCGCCGGAAATGCTGATATGCGCCGGAGTTTCGGATAATGGAAAATTGGATGTTTAATATAGGAAACTTGGAACCGCCCCGATGTAATTGAGTTTCTCGCCGAAAGAACACAATCGCATAATATAGAGGTGTCAGATATATTTGATGTTTTATAATTTAATCAATCGTTTGGAATTGATTGCGATGCATACTAAACGATTGTCGCTTTTGTATACTTGCATGTTATTGGTAAGAATTTATTCAGAATCTAGTAAAATGTTGAACGCGGTACAAAAGAAAAAAACGAGCTCTATTGATGACTTCAAAAGCTTGTAAAAATAAAAGAATTCAGACTTTTACTGATTAATTCGCTTTTGTGATGTTCCAATATACTTTATCGTTTACTTGGATTAGCACTGTATATTCCTAAAACAATACAATCGTATATAAAAACAAGATTGTAACGCGTTTTGCAAAATAACAAACAAACAAAATAAAAAAATATATGTGCGAAAATTAACAAAATCCAATAGGTCCTGTCTTAATCTATATACCGACGCGGCGACTCCCTCCCCAAAGCTGTGAAGTCTCTCTTCCCTCGCATGCACCGCACGAATTTTCGATCATAGTTCGCGCATGCGCGCATCGCCATTTTGAATCGCTGTTCACGCAGCCGTCCAATCATATAGTTCAAGTGTCTTGCGCAAAGAATGAAAATGAAAACAGGCTGCTTGACTTTTTGATATTTTGAAATTTGTCATAGCAGACAAAAATTTCAAAAGTATGGTCTTGTGCGCAAATGCTCACTTCGCGCACTAAAACGAGCCAACAAGTATTATTTTCGCTCTCTTCTATTCTTAGGCAAATACAGAAATATAGTTCAACATTACACTTTTACATACTTACCAGGTACTATACTATTTTTCGAACTGAATTCATTACTATTATTTTCATTATTATTATTATTGTTTTTATTGTTTTCATTGTTTTTATTGTTTTTATCTGTAGACAACACTGCTGTCATTGTAAATTATTTTTGCAAATACGTACCTATAACTCACATTTGTTTTCCTATTCAAATATAACAAAGATCGAAAACGAATTACAATAATAGAGCAATCCTCATCTCATCGTGACATCGCAACATCGTTCGTCTCAACTTCCATCAAAGTTCCTTGCATTAGGAAAAGTTCTCCCATCGACTTAAATCCGAGGCGCTTCTGGGGCGTATCTGAAAGTATCAAACAGTTCACTATATATTATAACAGAAGAGGAAAAAAATATGTTGGATTTTTAGCGTTGCGTATCTTTCATTTTTCACTGGATCTGTAATGGAGGTAGCATGTCTAATACATATATACATCATTATATATATTGTATATGCATTATATATGTATATTATACATCATTATATATATTTTCGGTATTGCGACATCAGTATACATCATGAACCAGAGTCATAAAAAAAAAAGATTTTGTCGATAAACAATCATCAGCAAACGAATCTGTTTTTTTTTTCAAATTTATCAACCCGACGTTGTTCTGTACACCAATGTATTACTTAGGTCCCAAGGACATCATTTAAAAACAACCTTTCAACATCTTTTCCAAAGTTGCGCGATGCTATTAAAGAGCACGTCTTATATATATATATATATAGATCGTTCCTTTAATCGAAGGCTCCTGTCGAATCGCGGGCGCCTGAGGCAATTACTTTTTACGCCTTTAATTCAGCAAAAGGGTCTCTGAGAGCGATATATATATATATATGTTTGAATCGAATGGGAATTGCACGCTTTTAATGCCCAAACGCGTAAAACCGAATCTTCGCGCAGATCCTGCGCTCGTTCCTTGGTCAAATTAAGGCTCAGCCACAACTCGCTCGTTCCCCTTTAAAAGCAGTGTAGGTCTCACCTTCGTATATATATGATATTGCCTATAAAAATAAAAAAAAAAAAAAAAAACAAGGAAACTCGGCCGAATCTTGTATCCAGTAATGTACGAATTCTTTGGGTAATAATCGAAATTTTCCGTGGTAAACCAAGTGACGAGCGCCGTATATATATATATGTAGAGAGAGAGATGAGAATTTGAGCATCGATTTTCCGTGGGGAGAACAAGAGAGTGCAAAGGGGAATTTCTCGTCGGCGATGTTCCATCGCCGCAGCAAAGGCATTCAGAAGGCGTCGGAAATAAAGAAAAAGACGATTCGCGTTTCGGGGGTAGATTTTTCCAGACTCGAGTAAATCACCTCAATTTTCACGCCTTCTCGACTCCACGAGAGCCGCGGTTCACCCCGTCGTCGTCGTGATGCTCGACGTTTAAAGGCATAAATAAAATCCATTCTCGATTTTCCTTATTTCGCGAAAAGCTGCCGAAAGAGCACCCAGCTTCCGACGGGGAATCCCCCGCGGAGCTAATTATTTCGGATATATGCTGAATTTCACGGTTATCGAAACGGCTTTTCCGGAAATGGCGAGGTATATCCTTTTCACGGGATTCTTCCATCCTTTTTTCGTTGGATTTTTCTTTTCTTTTTTTTTTTGATTCTTCCTTTTTTTTTGGATTGAAGCTCTTGTTTTAAGTACGAAAGTGTGGAGGGGGGAGGGGGTTGCCACTTTTACAAGTATTTTCTTGGGTATGCAATATAATGGTAGACGTATAGTAGAAACGCGTATTTAACGTATTAATTGGCAACCGTTGATTTCATGAGTGAATTTGATGATAGGATAATAAAAAATTATGTATCGTTAAATTTATGGACACCTTATCGTATTCCATTTCATCGTATCTCATTCAATCGTCTTGCATTTCATCGATTCGTACATTACTAACACTTATACGGCGCAATGCATGCGTAATGCGTTATACATTTAATATGGATCATTACTTTAATGACACAACGAGCATAATGTATTCTCCCTTTATATATTAATTGACATATATATGTCAAATAAAGTGACAGATATTTTTTTACTTATAGACATATCATTTAGAAACTTTTCCAGGGTTAAGTAAAAAAATTAATATATAATAGGGTGTCATAAATTTATTTTTTTTTACTTACCCCTGGAAAAGTTTTTAATAAATGATGTCTGAGTAAAGAAATGTCATTTTGACATGTAAAATGAAGGTAGATCGTTGAAGTTGCGAGAAATTTCAAAAAAATCGGCATTTTCACTCATTTTTTGTTATTGTTCAAATTTAACTCAGTTCCCTCGATAGGATATATATATATATGACATGGATGACAATAAAATGCGAGGTGTAGTGTAATGAAATGTAAATATTACGAAATTTTAATAATTATTTAATAATAAATTTAGTATATTGATAATAATACCTTTAATAATAAAAAATAGTAGCTGGAATAAGAATATAACATTATTTGTATTTCTTTTGACATCCAAGTGCATAACGACGTAAATGAAGTCGGCGTAAAATAATACCCTTTTCTATCATTTGCGCCGTGTACAAGAGATGGAATATGCGAGCTCCTGGTGGAATTTGTTACCAAAGAGAAATAATAATATATTCATAAAATAAAATGCGACGAAGAAGGACAATCTTGGGAAACAAATGTGTGAATTAGAGTATTAGAGATGCATATATCAGAGTAAGACGAATGTAGCAAATATGTAATGAAAAGAACAAAATAATAAAAAAATAGAGAGAATTAGAAAAAAAAGAAAAATAAAGAAAAGAAAAAGGCAAAAAAAGAAAAGATCAAAAAAAGGAAAGAATACAAAATGGCCCAAAAATGAAAAAGAATAGTAAAAGAGTATGAACCAAAAATTCAAAGAAGAAAATTGAATATCACAGAAGATACGAGTATAAATGTCTAAAAATTAATTGACATATTCAGACAAAAATTATTGAAAACTGATGAACATTACCAGAAAATATACTAACACAATATTAGAAGAAGAATTTTCGTACATTTTTTCCTTGATCGCTATTTGCTCAATTTTATGTCGTAAAGTGCAAAGGGTAAACAGCTGTTACACAATAGACTTTTAATTAAATGCTTAAATGAACGTGTGCAGTAAGACAGCCGACAACGTTTTATTTACGACAACACAATTTTTTTATATACAAGTTTTGAATATATATTTTTAATTTTTTTTTTTATACAATAAAATCTGAAGAGTGCCGTCAACACGGAAGGAACATAAATTTGCTTTTATTTATTAAATTGTCGGCCAGGTCGTTTTCCTTCCAAAACCAACTTTACATTAGAGGAATAAGCTATATAAATATAAAAATTTATAAAAAAAAGAATATGTAGCCCTGCAAACATTTCAATAAATTTAACTTGTTACGTAACTGTTGCATATTTGTTACGTAATTGTTACATAACTGTAAAAATTGTACTTGCTGGCATGAGACGAACGAAGAAACAAATTATCGTTATCTATATAATCTAAAGAAATTCTAAGAGATTATTAAAAACATGAAAAACAATCTAAGAGACAAATAAAATACTTGGTACGAATGGAAAAATGGAACAATGATTTATTAACAACAATAAAAAAATCTATTTATAAAACGTAATAAAAGCTGCAAAAAACAATAATAATTGATGAAAGCCGACAAATCTAATAAAAGTAGAGTATTCAATAGTGAAAATATTATAAATGATTGTCAAAGAAGAACGAAAATAAAAATGTATACGAATTCAAAAGAAGAAAGAAAATGGAAAATCACATTTTTCCATATGTATCTTAAATTAATTCATTAAATTTCATCACATAATTCTCGATTTTTGAGGAATTCCGTAAATTTTTTTACAACATTTAGATGAACGAGACAAGACAAGATCAAGACATTTATAAGAACGAGACATTTCGCGCAATATAGGAGAATAAAGGATTTGTTTGGTAGACAAAAACATTTTATCTAGTGGCCTAGTTATATCCTGGACAATATACATAAATCAAATTATATCTCCATCCACGGATAATGTATATATATATATATCCGTCATATAATTCAATTGGAAGCTTCCAGCTCCGCAACACAGGTAGACTTATAATACTAAACAACGAATTAAATTTAGACGAGTATCGATTCTTTATCGTTAATGTCTAAAAAATGCAATTTCATTCAATTTTTATTATTTTCACTCGTTTTTTCATTTTCGATACATTTTTTTTTTTTATTTTTTACGTACTTCGCTTTACTGTCACTTTTTTTCAATATAGCATCGCCATCCTGCGATGCACCGCGACTGATGTATCGATTATCATTCCTTCGCGATCCTTTAAAAACGCGTTTGAATATATTTTTGTAATTGTTTGCGTAAAGTTACCTTGGACTCCCGATTTCAGTGCGCAAAGTCAACTTTTATGCACGCTGAACCACGCATGTTAAGTGTTATCTTTTCTCACCCAAATACGGAAAATATAGTGTAACTCGTGCGTAAAAGTATACTTTACCCCCTCGTTAGGAAATTTATTATTTCATCATTGATATATCGATAAAATAATTTTATTTTACGTGAACGGATCCTTTTTGTTTCGTTTTTTGCTGAGACGGGAAGTGCGATAGTGGAAAAAAAAAATGTCTATGTGTTAGTTGTATAATACAGCACAAGCTTCCCCTCGTATGTGAATTATCTCGATATTTTTAAAAATAAAATGTATATGTATAAAAGGATATGTTTCACTTTATACCGCCGAGTCAAATAAATTGTTGAACAGATCTGAAAAGTTCCTGGCAAATTAATTATGAGAGGATAAGTTTTATTGTTCTGTGCGTCTCTTTCTTTTTTCTGTATATATATATAACACTCGAAACTTTTGCAGAAACTCGACGTTATTCCGAATTAAGGAAAGAAGTAAAATAAAAAGAACGAAAGACGTCGGCGGATGTGCTATTTTAAGCGAGAAGAAAGTACAGCCATATACTATAAAGGGATACAATGGGGAAATACAGATTTTTTCTTGCTTACCGAGTAATTCGCGAGTAGAAGAAATTCAAGAGATTGTATTATTTTTTTGTTTTTTATAATATACAATTTTATGTAAAATTATAATCTCACATTTTTATTATTTTTTCATTTATATATATAAAGTAGCAATTTATAAATTTATGATTTATACACAATTTAAAATCTTATAATTTTTATATAAATGATATATTAAATGAATTTCAAAAATTCAGAGTGAATTTAAAACGGTAAAATTAAAAAAAAAAAAAATATTTCTTTCTAAATTTCACTGATTTTTTGGAATGAAATTCCTTAAAAAAAGTTAACGATTGAAAACTGAGCTACTCATCTAAAGATTGAATTGTTACTCTTTAAGAGTGATATTTCGCAATTTCTGGAGTGACATTTCACTCCATGTTGGAGTGAGTCAACGAACTTACACCCCAAAGAGAGTGAAAATTCACTGGTGATTATCACTCTTTATAGAAATGTCACTATATACATATAATATAGTGTATAATATAATTTCACTCTAAGGAGTTTAAAGATTGCGAAAGGGACGTAAATATTCTGTATACATTTTGTTTGCAGTAAAAATTGAGTTTCATTATAAAATTAGCGAATTTTTGACTTCTTCTATAATGAAATTTCACTTCAGAATGAGTGACGGTCTTCCTATATTCACTCTAAAAACAATCTAAAATCACATTTCGCGGTAAAAAATTAAAAAATTTAAATGATTGAATGTGAAGCTCAATGTTCACTCCTAAAAATTTAGAGTGAACTTCAAATGTTAATTAAAACAAAAATAAACATCCAAGATTACCCTTTAAATTTCATAGAGTGAAATTTCTTTAAAAAACTTAATGAGTGAAAATTGAGCGACTCTTTTTATAAGAGTGAAATTACATCACTCTTAAAGATTGAACATTCCCTCCTTTAAAATAGTAGCTCAATTATCATTCCTTAAATTTGATGGAGTGAAATTTCTTTAAATAATAAAATTTAAAATGCTCTTCAACAGAGTAAATTTTCACTCTTTAAGAGTGATATTTGACACTTTCTGGCTTTAAATTTTACTCCATATATTGGAGTGAGTGGATGAATTTACACCCCTAGGTGTCTTCACTCTTATGGAGTGAAAATTCACTCCTTTAAAAGTATGACGCAATTATCACACTTTGTGAAATTTCACTCCAAGCAATTTAGAATATACGAAAGGTGACATGTTTATATTCTCTACATATTTTGGAGTTAAAATTTAATGAGCGAATTTTTCACTTCTTCAATAATGAGATTTCACTTCAGAATGGACGTCTTATTCACTCTAGAAAGAGTGACGTTTCCTCTAAAGAGAATTAACAATTTTATATCTTTAATTGAAATGTTCAATTTTCTCTCCTAGAAATTGAAGTGTAAGAATAAACGTTCCCCTATAAAATTTTCAAATAAAAACTCAATGCAGTGTAATGAAATTAATGAAAATTCCTTCGACGTATAAAGAGTACATTTTTCACTCTTGTGAAAGTAAAATGACAGTCATGAAGCGTCGTTAGAGGGGCATTAGAAAAATGTACCTTCGCGTTTTCGAAAAGGACATCGGAGTATTATTTAGAATTCGAATAAGATGTGATGCTTAGACGCTTGGGTGACATCTGTTTAAAATCACAAAAGAATCGAATACTCGTTCGAGTCAGTCCTAAACCTTTAAATTTCATGGAGTGAAATTTCACTCTCTTACTGGAATAAATGGAAACATCACTTTACATCAATTCTATCCATATTAATCTCCGATACGTTTTTCCATGATTCCGAAGCGACACCACATCCTCAAAATCGTTGATTACCAATCTGATCTAAAATCTGATCATTCTTCTTTGCGATGAATAAGCATATGTCACTATAGCATGATGTCGTTTCTGGAAGTACTCCTCCTGAACCCAGTCCAGACACCATCTAAACTTTCACTTAAAGTATTGAGTCGAATCTCAATCTGAGAAATGCAGAAATCGTCATTTTTCCCTCTTAGCAAAGCTGCGTAGGCATTTCAACCCCGATAGAGCGAGTTTTTCATTCTTTAAAAAAGTGGCATTTCAATAATTTCTTCCCTACAAGTCAAAGTATCCTGATGATGTTAACTGATAGTCGACAAAAGAATTCGTTTCCATCCTGACTTTGGATTCAACGTAAATACACGAATGCGATAAAAATGTTCAAAAGGCGTGTTGAGGGGGTGATACGAGATCGCAAAACCGAAAAATCGAAACGGAGGTCAGCGACACTCGGGAGGTACGCGAGAGGATCCACGAAAAAAAAAAGAAAAAGAAAAAGAAAAAGAGGAAGGTCAAGTCAGTATAGTCGCTGGCACCCTTCTGCATATACGGATTCCCGCGATGCACCCCTCTTTATATAGGGGCCAGGCTCTTCGTCGAGGGGGATGGTATAGGGGGGGGGGGGGGGGTTGACTGACCGAGAGCGCGGCGTGCGCGACAGGGCGCCGGAGGGGGCGGACGACAGTGGGGGGCACGCTTGCGCGGCGGGGGCTTTCCCCCGCGCGAGGGCGGCGAGAGGGGATAAAGCCCCGCAGTGCGGCGCGGTCGATACACGAGGCGCACACACCGAACTTCCACCGGACACCACCCCCCCGCCCGAACCGCCACCCCCGCGGAAGCGAAGGAAAGAAATGCGGAAGGAGGAAAGGAACGGAAAACGGAAGAAACGAGGGAAAACTGCGGGGGAATGCTGGCGGGGGAGGGGGCTTGGTGCTGTTGGGGGGCGAGGGGTAGTCGAGGGAAGAAGAGGTAAACGAGGCCTATTTTATATCGGGGGCGCGGACTGCGAATGCAAGACTTTTCCTCTCGCGCTTTTATTCTTTTCTTTTTTCGCATGCTTTCGCTTCTTTTTCGTTCCGACCGTTTGCGCTGGCGGTCGCGGCTGATGGCCGGTTTCCTTTCCGGAGGCCTCTTTTTTTTTTTGTTATTTTCGTACGTTTGATGCGATTTCGGTTTGATGCACACCGCATTCGTTTGAGAGACTTTTGATTCGTCGATACTTTGAAGCTCCGAATCATTTTTTATACACTTTATCGGAATGTTCGCCGAAGATTGGAAGAAATGAACAAATGAGTAATGGTATATCGAAAGAAACATTTCAATTTGAAGAGATCAAAAACATTATTGGTCCGTGAATAGGGTTTAGTTGTATTCCAATAAGATTTAAATCTTTAAATTCCTTGGGGTGAAATTTCACTCCAAACAAAGATAATCGAGCTAATCTGTAAAAGAGATAATTTATTACGCTCTTCAAAAGCGATATTTGACATTTTATAATTTGAGGAAGTGGGTTCGGTTTAAAGCAATGCATTATTCTATTAGAGAGAAATGAAATTCGCTGCTTGGAGAACAAATTATTCATTAAAAAAAAAAAAAATGTTTTGAGTGAACATTGAGCCACTCTTTAATCATAATGAATGTTTTTGATTTTCTGCTTTTCTTTCTTTTTTTTTTTTTTTTTTTTTTTTTTTTTTTTTTTTTTTTTTTCTTTTTTTTTTTTTTTTTTTTTTTTTCTTGAAAGAGTGAATTTTCACTCTTTCAAGAAAAGTGAAAAATTTTCAATAAAGCGATGTGATTTTCACTCTAAGAAAGTAGAAAGTAAAAAGTGAATGCTTTACCCCAAGCATGAATCAAGCGGACAAAAATCGTTTCAAACGTTTTAACGGTAGCTTATATTCGTCATATATCTAATCGCAGTTATGAAATTAAAAAATGGCTACCGAATGATACAAGTCAACAAAAAGTTTTGTAACTTTCAACACCTACTGTATAGTACAAGGATCAGTTTATGAAAATAGCTGAAAAAATTGTCGTCACGGTAACTTTGTTCTCATACATAATATTTTCAACCCTATTTTCGATCCAGAAGGGAGTCTATTTATAAATTTAAATAATTTCAAGTAAAATGTGGTTGTTTTTCATTGATATTAAAAATTACAATATCATTTTCTCAATATTTACGTTCATTTTTCACATTTTTCTCACACGTTTCAAAACGTTTTAATCATTTTGACGTTTTAAACAATTTTAAGAATTTTCGATGTCTCTGAACTTTTTTATGTTTATCGCGTTTTGGGCGTTTTTGACGTTTTTCTGGTAATTTTTTATGTTTTTTTTATCGTTCTTAAGGTTTTTACGACTGCTAGATTTTACATTTTTTTTTAAATTATTTCGACTTTTTAAATTATTTTAAGGATTCTCATCATTTTCGATATTTTACAAAGTTTTCCCTCCTTTGTTATACATTTGAAAAATTTACGTTTCTTACGATCTCATTGTATTTAGTTTTTTTCTTTTGCGTTTTCTATGTTTTTACGTTTTTTACGTTTTATATTGTTTACATGTTTATATTCATTTGGGTTTTTTACATTAAGTTTTTTTTACGATTATTTACGATTATTTACGATTTTTTACGTTTTTTACGTATTTACATTGTTTACATGTTTACATTTTTTTTTTAGTTTCTTAAGGTTTTTTACGATTTTTTTCTACGTTTTTTATGTTTGTTTTTAAAGTTTGTTTTTAATGTTTGATTTTTTTTATGCTTTTACATTGTTTACGTTTTTTACATTGTTTACATTTATTATGTTTCTTACGTTTTTGTTGACTTTTTCTACAATTTTAAAAATATTCAATATTTTTTTACAATCTCAAGAACATTTTCACAAATTTACTGTCTAGAATAATACTTGAAGTACAGCAATTTCCTCTCTTATCACTAAATTTCTTAGAGTGAAATTTCACTCCAAGAAGTTTAAAACCAGTCATTAAATTGAAAGTTCATCCCCCCTCCTTAAAGTTTTTCACGGTTGCGATTCGTTCTTTTTTTTCAGACTCAATCTCGTATAATACAAGAGTACAATAAACATTGTCATTATATATTTCAACGAATTAAAGGATAAAATAATAAAATACAAAAGTATGAAAGTCGGATTATAACCTAGTTTTCAAAGACCTTAGTCTTGTTAACATTAAGATGGCAATGTGTGGCAGTATATAGTTGCAAATTTAAGCGCTATATTACTGCAACATTATCATCACGCTGCTAACAACGTTGTTGGGTCATTGCTACTTGAGAAGAGTGCAAAGGAATGTACACTATACTGCGTTATATGAATAATATATAAGACAAGACTTTTAATTAAAAATGTTTTTAGCCATTGCGCAATATGTGACGATTTTTATACAATATTTCAATCTTTGAATGTAATCCAAAAATTTACTTTAAAGTTCATTCGGTTAAAGACGCATTACGAAAAGAACGTTTTGAAATATACTACAATGTAAAGAAACTACATTCGTTTCCACAGATAATAATAATTCATTAAATTATTACAAATTAAATTCATGAAACGAAAAAAAAAAAAAAAAAAAAAATACAAAAATAGGATACCGTGCGCAAAAGCATACTTTACACGCTTAATAATTCATTGACGATATTAAGCGTGCGTAAAAGGTCAGTTTGCACACCGACAACGGGCACTTTCCTGTTATGCCGCAATCTATAAGTATAATACTTTAAATGAATAGATGTGTTTTCTTTCCGTTCGATCGAGACGTACCTTTGTTTGCACATCCGAATATGATTGTGTTGTTACGATATACACGTTCAAGAATTCGTTATCTATATATATGGCACTGTAGAAAGTGATCTTTCACGCGAATTATATTGTTATTCAGCTGCCGTGTGTGGAGAGGCAATTCTGTCGGTGCCCTGGCAAGTGGGGTTATTATATTTCAGTAAGCGTCACTCTGAGGAATTTAGAGCAGAAGTGAGGAGGAGACATTTTGTTTTTTTTTTTTCTTTCTTGTGC
This sequence comes from Trichopria nigra, assembly GCA_030522945.1. Lineage (NCBI taxonomy): Eukaryota > Metazoa > Arthropoda > Insecta > Hymenoptera > Diapriidae > Trichopria > Trichopria nigra. The sequence continues at coordinate 17,839 of JAPYZR010002875.1, forward strand.
TATAGTATATATATAATTCAGTTTTCGTCGTTTGTTTCGTATATAACGCAGACGTTTGTTGTTTCTTCTCTTCTGGACGGCGCTTCATATTTCTTTGAAAAATATAGGGGAGGCGGGGGTTGTACCGCTCAGCGGTTAATACCGCTCACCCATATTTCTCAAGTTCCAATAAGAAAAAAATTGTTTTATATTTTTTTTAT
>JAPYZR010002876.1:0-24951 GCA_030522945.1 Trichopria nigra
CGAAACCCTCCAACTTTCATATGAAACATTTTTTCATTTAACCCTTTTTTCAGGAATTATTCAGGTGCGCTGTTTTAACTGGGTCACCCTGTATATGTTCGATAGAGTAAGTATAATTACTTTACGAGTAAAATTACGTATTTGTCGAGTGCAAAATTTGTCGCAGCATTTTATTACTGTGTTTTATAAAATTGAAGAATTCATTACAATATAATTATACCTAACATAAATGCAACTTACGAAAATTAGCATAATTACTGAGAGTCGCTGAATTAAAAATACTCGTAAATTGACGTAAATAAATGATTCATTCAAATTTTGGCCCTTTTTTAATTTTATTTTCGGATGATTAAAGAAAAACAATAATTATACGACATTTGATTGATAACCGTTCTGCAATATAACCGTTCCTGTATATATGTTAATTATTCATAAAAGCCAGTAGACGGTAAAATTAAATAAAGAAAGTGTAATTCTATCCGAATATTGTATATATATACATGTATATTTATACATAAAAATTCAGAGTGACATACGCTGTATCTGAAATGAAATAGAAATATATCCCTAAGCCGATCTTAATGATTGATGAGTCAGGAAATGTTCAAATATAATATAATAGGATTTTCCATTGAATTTGCACGCAATAACAAGCTGCGTGTCGTTGTTATCTACGCAGCAAAAACCTCGAAAGATTTTTATGATTAAAAAATGATCCATCATAATTCGAAAATTATTTACCTTTAACTAAACTTAATTAGAATGAAATCATTTTAATTGCTTTTTATCTATTAATTTAGATGTTTAAACTACTTTTTAATTTTATAGGCATATGTATAATATTTTTAATGTTATATATCAGTTGGAAAATTTAATAATATAACGATTTTTATAAAATAAAATATAAATTTAGTTTTTGATTAAAGTGACATATTCAATAAGTAAATTAAGCCTTTGGAAAATAGTCCCATTAACTCGATTAAAGGATGAATCGTGATGTTTTTGTTTATGACAAAAAAGGAACAAACCTTCTAAATGTAAATATTCACACTTTCGAAGTGAGAAATTCGACTTCTTCAATATAGGGTGAGCCGAATGAGTTTCAACACATCATAATCAAATCATGTCAGAAAAGTTCACTCTGAAAAGGTAGCCGAGAAAAGGAGGAAGAGAATCCCAATGCAAGAAAAAGTATAAGTAAGCTAAAAATAGCTTTGTACGAAAACCTGTGATACTCGTTGTATAAAAAATGCAATCTTACGCATAATAGATTATCACGTAACAGGGTCTGAAGTAACAGGAGATTTAAAACGAAGATGGGTTCGATTAAGGAGGAAGGAAAGTAGGCCTCTTCGTGAATCGGCAGATTTCTGTCTTAATTTATTTCAAGCTTCTTAAAAGTGAGAATTCGTCGACTCATTACAATTGAAACATTCTCATTACGACTAAACTAAGCTAATCTTTACTATTATTATTTTATCTATTATATATGTTTTATTTGTATAATAGATAATTATCTGCCATTATCAATATTATTTCTTAATAAAACCGGCTGTAACTGAATTATTCTGACCTTGATATTTATTATGATTACATATAAAACGTAGATCAAATGTACGTGCTTTCCTGTCTGTCATTTGGCCCAACCGCAGTAAGGTTCGTCAAAAGACATTAAAGGGTGATGGGCCATTTTAATCGATTCACCCAAATATCTCAAAAAGTAAGTGCTATGCAAAAAAAAAAAAATAGTATTTAAACAAAACTTGCTCAGGATAATGGGGCCTATCTTTTGGCATTATTGGTTTAGACCTTGTTGTTAATTATCAAGGTTATTCCAAGGTCAAAGTGATTTTTTTAAAAGGGAACCCCTGTTTTTAAGACCGGCAATCGATAGAGCGGGAAATTCTATATCTGAAATGATAGTTTATAATCTATATAAGGATGTGACTTTTAGAAGGTTAAATGTAATTAAAAAAATTGGATTTTCCTTAAAAAAAAATCACCCTAACCTTCAGGAAAAAAGTCATGATATACATAAATACAGGAAATAGAAGGAATTTGACATTTATGTATTAAGGGGTCACAGTCATGATCCTTGAAGTCCATGCACTCCCAGATTTCCAGGTGAGGTACCTGAGGAACCGATGATGCACAGAATCGAAAAGGCCAATTAGTACCAAAATGTTATGACCAAATAACAGAAGCAGTACGTATGTAAGCAAGAACAATACAAGTGTTTTGTGTACATGAATTATGGAAGAAATATACCAGTAAAATAATTTGTTGAACGTTTGATAAAACCTACAATTTTTTATCATTCTTGATCCGTGGAAGATGTTATCCTGACTACTTTTTTCTAACCGCAAAATAACTTTTTGTTTGTATTTGGAATTACTCATTACTTATAAACTTATAAGACGTTTTATACCCTCGGTTTATACCATACGTGTAGACCCTAATAAAACGTTTTTTATACCATCGACCCTGGTAGAAATTAATCGTGGCATTCCGTTTTATTGTAAAGGCCCTATATCGGAAAACCATTATAAAATCTGTACGAGAAAATCTCTCGATTCCTTTCAGAATTTATGTAAAAAATCTAGAAATTTGATAGTGAACATTACTATAAATTATAGGTTAGATAAACTATGAATTCTGTCTCGTTTCTATATCGATTTTTGTCTAGAAAATACTAGATATGATTATTTTTATAGCAAATTTTTGTTTAGGTTAGAATAAAATAGCTTTTCCTAGATGAAAACTATAGACAGATTCGACAGATTCTGTTTAGATCATGGACATAGATTGTTATCATGACCCCCATATACATTAAGCGTCTACATCCGGATATTGGGGCTACATAGTTTTCCAGTATAGAACCAGTAATTATTCTTGGAAATCTAGACAGAATCGATACAGCGCCACGATTAATGTCGGCTAGGGGAGTTCTTATTGGGTATGCTTTTCTATATATATGTATATAAGTACAGAATATTTTCATATAAATATTAAAAAAAAATTTAATTAAATATAGAAGAATTTATATATTTAGATACAAAAATAACAATAGTACATTCAGCTGTGGCTCTAGTAATATTTAATTTAAATCAAAAGACAGATATGAGCCCCTTAAATAGGTTTTATAATTTTGAAAACGATATTGATGAACATAAGAAGGAATGGTGTTCCAAAGCCGACGAATACGTGGTAGTGGAGAATAATATCGGAAAGAAGTAGTTGAGGATACCCGTGGTAGTGGAGAATAATATCGGAAAGAAGTAGTTGAGGATACCTCAAGAATTGCTCTAGGGTTCCTCAAGGTATATTCTAAATTCCTTTCGGTAAATAAAGAGGAAATATGTGATGAGTTGATGAGATTATGCTTTATTTTGTATGCAAAATTGAGATTGTGATAATATGGAGGGATTTTATAGTTGGAAGTTGAAATTGTTTCATTAACGGTAGATATATGTTGTGATCTTTAAAGTCCATTGGTGTCCCAGATTTCCAGGCGAGATATCTAATGATCTTATGTTGGGCAAAGTCCAGTATGTCCTAATCTGTATTAAAAAAAGTCAATTAAAAAAAAAATTGCATCGTATATGCGGTATCCTTTTCCGCGAACTTTGAATGCCTGTCCAATTTATTCAGCACTAAAATTATAGATATATATGCAAGTCTTCCTAAATTCTAAATTTTGTTTTTGGAAATTCAGTTCTAAGTTGAGTATGGTCTGAAATGTCGACATTTCATGAAAAAAGTGGGTGTCATTTTTTTTTTTTTTCGAATGACCAAATTCAATACTTCGATCCAACCTCTCCCAGACAGCTATGGTAAAAAAGAGGACGCAATGTGGTCATAAAGTGCTCTTCAAGACCTCTTATGCACCTATTTCGGAGCTCTTTTTTAAAAGTCGTCTTAAAAAGGACTTTTAAAAAAGATCTCAGAAATCGGTGCATAAGAGGACTTAAGGAGCACTTTTTGACCACATTGCGTCCTCTTTTTTACCATTGCTGTCTGGGCTGCGGTATGGGTCGAAGTAACTAGGTATACTGCAAATCATTCATTAAAGATTTTTCCTATTACTTTTAGTCCAATCTTGGAAAATATAAATTTCCATGAAAAATGTGAATGAACTTACGTCATTTTTGTTGCATATCTTCCCATACGAGCAATAATTTTCGAGCTATTGGACACAATACCGTTTGGGTATAATAAATAAATAATAGTGTAAGTAATATCGGTCACCATAATTGCAAAAGGAAAATATATTTTTTTATACGTTTCGGCTCTGAATTGTAGCCATCATCAGTAATTTAAAAAATAAAAAAGTAAATTCATGAATGTCAATTAAATATAATATTCATTTTATTAGCAATATAAAGTAGATAACCTTTCTATGTCACATACACCACCCTATCCACCCATATTTTGTACGTAAAATACATAATGATATTAGTCAAATGAATATAGGGAAGAGACATTGTACCAGTTCGAAAATATATACAAATTTAAAACACAATATACTAGTGGAGAACAAATTTTGCTTTTCATTAGTAAGACATATATATATATATATTATAATTATATGTACTAAATGAGAAAAAATAGTAAGTATATATAAATGTTGAGGAATAACTCTATTGTATCGGCATTGTAATTAATTAACTTACTATTGTAAGGGCTAATGCCCGTATATTGAAATAATCTACATTATAATATAAATATATATTGTAATATATAATATATATAAATGTACGAAACGCATAGTTCCTGGACCGCCCCTTATAACGTTGCTTCGTTATATGGACGGGGAATCCCATATATATTATTGTTCTCACAGGGGAGCAGGGGGTTGGACGGTGGATGTAGCATGCTTACAGGGTGGACCATTTCCTCCCTGGCTCCCCTGCTAAAAAAATAACCTAACCTAACCATCACAATAGTGCCTGAAACGCATTTTGCGAGGACATCCGGTTCCGTATCGTGTAACGCACAAGTGCATATATATATATAATTGTATATATATATATATATATATAATTGTATAGAAAGGTGGTTACGAGGACTATCCGTTAAAACGTTTCGAAGCAACGTTTTAAGGGCGGGGGATCCCCTATAGTGTTTTCGCCCCCAAAAGGGGCGGAGAGGGGGTAGGGTGGATACAACATGCCTAGCGGGGGGCCTTGCCCCCCCCCCCCCCCCTAAAAAACCACATAACATAACCGTCACCCACCCCCTGGGAAGCACTTTTGCATGGCACTCCGGGTCCGCCCCGCGGGAACAGGGACAGTCCTCGTAAGTACCAAATGTCCCCATAACTACCATTACATTCCAAAAAATGTCCTCGTAACCACCCTTCTATACAATTATAATATTATAAATCATAATATAAAATACTGTCATTGTGGTGTCCAACTTTTTTTTGATCACGTACTTTTTTTTTTTGTAAATCATTGTTATCCGATTCTCTTAAAAATACAATCTTCATAACTACAATTTTCTGAATGTTCGCAGTCATTCGTGATACCTTAGACTTATAAAATTGGAGACTGTTGGTCAACTAGATATTTATTTCTTATGCAATTTTTTATTTTGAATCGAAATTTTGGGATCACGCGATCATTCATCTAACGACTTAAGAATAAACTATTTTTCCTATATCTTTTCAATCCCCCCTTATATACCTTCAAGATCATATTACTCTCGTGATCTAATATTTGAATTTAAACAAAGTTAAAAACATTTATAGGCGCACTCAACAAAATTTTGTATTGTTACATTCCAAAATTGTCGAGCGATTACAATTAAAAAAAATGATTAGCCCATTCTTTGGAAATTTAAAAAGACAATGACATTTTAATTTCAAATCCTTGTCGTGGTTCTTTGCACTCGATATACCGAAGAACTTTGATTTATTCACTGGAAGCCGTAGTCACATATCGTGTCGAAATCCAACATTGACTGTCACTTCGGCGCAGTCGCCTAACGACATTGCACGGTATATATTAGATCCTATTTTCCTTTCAGTGTTTGAACACAATATAAATACTGGTCTCCGGTGAAAAACAAAGGTACATCCTCCTCGGCGCATAATTATTACTAGGCCCCACCTTACAATTGTATTGCGACACTGGAACTCGATTATACGACAGGAAAATTCTTCAATTGCCATCGAATCATGTTTCGGAGGACAAGTCACGGTCTCTAGCAAATTATCAGTATCCTGCTTATCAGTAAATCGAAGAAAGTTTATGTAATGATGACAATTTTGAAGAAAAGATGTATTTAAAAATCGATTAAACTTCTTTCACTTTTCTTCGCATACATTAAATCTTTCGAGGGGTTTCGTCATCGCGCTGCTCTTCGTAATGATCGGTTATCGAACGCACCGGTCCGGCACCCGCGCAACACGGCCACTACGGCAGCGAAGATGCATTCGCACCAATGGCTGGATTGAAAGTAGGCCTCGCAAAATCGGCAGATCGGTGTACCTAGTGAATTCCAAGAGCGGGGTATGGCGAAAAAAGGGGCGGGACAGCAGGGGGGAGGGGGGGGGCAAATGTCGCCGGGGGCCCGATTATGCGTAGTCCTGCATCAGGACATCGCCGCCGCCGCCACCGGTGACCGACGAGGCGTCCAGAGGACACTTCAAGTCGGACTTGCAGGTTTCGCGGGCTCAGTCTTCCACGGGCTCACCGACCGATCGTCAGTCGTTTCGAGCTGGCCATACCGGCCACTTATACACCCGGCGAACATTTTTTCGTCCATCACCATCCATCGGAGCGAACGCGAAGTCCCGAATTGCCGGGACGGACTTGGCCGACGCGACATTCGGGAAATCAACAAAACGCGTGTCCATCAGTGGTCCTGGTGCAGGAACCCCACTGATCCTACATCGTCAACCGTAAGGATCGATTGTCATCGACTTTTGTTGGTCAGTTTCGGTTGCGCGATATAAACGCCGCTACTTTCTAGAACGCGAACGCGGAACGCCTGCCTCGGGATTTCCATTGACTTGATTTGCTCGAAACGTGCAATTACCAATAGGCTACCGAGTATTGTTTATTTAGGGTTGCAGTGATGCTAAATAAATATTGTTTTTTTTTTTTTTTTTATTAAATATTTTCGCGATTATTAGATTTGGATATGGAGATGACATACATTGTCTTCGAGTCATATTAGGGTGGGGGTCCTAATTTTATTTAAGAATATTTGGCAATTTTCAATTTAATGATTCCCTAGAAGAATGACTCTTGGCATTTTGTTCAGACGATTCTTTTGTCATTTTCCGTTTAATAATAATGTTTATTTATAGAAAAATTACCATATTTGAAAAGACTTTGAAGTGGCGAGACATAAGAATAGATCGGTTTTTTAAAGCTAGTTCTGGAGATCATGAACAAAAAGGAATCATTATAGACTTTTCTATTCAAATATTCATGGTGTCAATCGCTAAGAGAATGTCGACTAAAGAGTGTACATTCAGACATGGTCCTTTATTTTTTTATGCTTGTTCGATATTTGTTTTTTAAGGGATTTTTTAACAGGAATCTAATGAATGTTAGCAATTAGTAAGACTTATGGATAAAACCTAACAACACATTATGAGGTTTTTATGAGCACAATTCATTGGTAGTTTCCTACAGTACTTAATAAACAAAATGTCCGAAGAAGTAAACAAAAGTTCATAAATTATCCCATAGTTCAGGTCAGCATCCAAAACTACAGACACTGTTTAATAGTGCTTCATCCTGAAAGACATAAGCTGATCATTTAGAACTCGTGAGTACCGGGTTATATACGGCTAAAGGTGCATTTATTATTAATATTAAATTTAAATAATTACTCCCAACACATTTCTTAGAATGAAAATTAAACCCCTCTTTTTAGACAATGCTCTCCAAATTTTATGCACTGTAATTTTACTCTACAAAGAGTGAACATTAAGACAATCTTTTAAAAGAGTGAATTTTCACTCTTTTTGGAGTTAAATTTTACTCCAACAAATAAAAGAATGAATTTTTAATTTTCTTCTAAAGTGAAGTGTCACTCTTACTTCTTACTTACTCTAAAGAGGGTTAAAAAAATACACTATTTTTAACGAGTGCCTCGATTTTCAATCCATGAAATTTAGAGAAAATGGTGAATTATTAATACTGGCTTGGAAAGTTTTTCTTTATTACACATCATTTTACTTACCTCTCCGTGTTCATTGGGAGTAAAAATTGGAAATAATATACATTGTTTAAAATATAAGTAGGTTTAAAGCTTTTAAAAGTGAGTTGTTCTTGAAAAATCTTTACACTTGACGCAATGAAGATTTACTTTCGACTGAAGAGTTACTACGTCTTTACGCCGAAAAATAAGTACAATATTTAATTTTTATTCACTTTATTTTAATTGCAGTTATTAAATTTACAATTCAAGTTTACAATTTATAGTTCATCGGAAGGAAATGTAGATTAATATTAATAATAATGTTTATAAATTCGATCTGTTTTCTTTTGTCATCGTAAATGATTCTTACTTACTTGGAGTGAGAAACCCACACATAGTAATGCAAACACTTTTGAAATTCTAGATGAATTAAGTAATTACTTAAAAATTAATGTTGCAATCTTGTTCTTTAAAGAAGTTCACCTTTTCAAATTTACTCTTCTAAAAATTCAAGATTTTTTAAAGTGCGAATCATTTCACTCATAATAGAATGAAGTTTCAGGAATAAATAAAGTGACAATTACTTAATTTTTTTGAATGTTTTTCTTTGTGGTAAAAAACAACCAATGAAAATATATTTAATTGAATAATGCATCATTGATTAGAAAAAGTTACCGTCATTTTGTAATGCATCAATATAAAAATTAAAAAAATAAAGTGTCACCAGAAAAGAGTATACGAACAAGCATCACTCAACATTTTTTCGCAAAAAAAGTGATGGAAACGATGTGAATCGTGAAGCAAAAAATGAAAACCAAGTAAAACGAAGTCGAAAATGAAAAGAAAAAAGAATATGAATAATGTTGGATGAAAGGAGGTGAATAATGATGTTTGTACGCGGACAATATTGATTATGAATTTAAATATTTACATATTTTATATCACTTCATATCCATATTCAAGGAATTAGATGCATCTGTTTGATAAGAATATATTTACATATCATTTATTAACAAAAATGATATATCTATCTCTTTATAAAATTACTCAAACACATAAATCACCATTCATTTCAACTAGTATAAAGTAGATACTAATTGCCTAAGAATTTCTTCCTTTACTATTTTCATGCAATATCCCCTAGTTCAAATTAACATTTAAAAAATAGAATCTATTAACGTTTTCGACATTCCGCGGACACACACCAATCCATTGAACGAGCGTTGGATTGAATTGAATAAAAAAATGATTTATCGAATGACACAAAGTTCAACGCAAAATGTGCGAAAATAGAAAACAGCTTGTCAGCTTCGTGTCAACTGCAAGTCAATTTACAGACACCAAATACTATTATTGGTTTTTTTGTGTTCACTGAGCTCAATCATGTAATCGACATAGTACCAATACAAGTGAACCTGATTCTCGACTTTTCCATTGATGGAGCCGCAATAGTCTTAACTGTTTCTTCTCGAGTGCAATTAAGAGCGAGTGCAGTTACTTGCATTATGTCACTTTCATGTCACTTTGTCCGGTCTTATCTGTTAATGTTACAAAGTGCTGTAATAAGTCGAGCATAGAAAATAAAATTCAGGAATATGAAATGATTTAATTTTTTTTTCTTTTTGAAATCCTTTTTTATTGCCTTTTTGACATCCCCAATTTAAAACAAAAATGTTTGCAAATTTTTTCACTCTTAAATTGTCGTTTTTTGTGATATTTTTCAAGTTGAAATAAATTTAAATTAAATCTTAAAAAAAAAAAATTAAAAACCGTTTTTATAATTTGCTTGTTACGTATAAATCCTGTTTATATTTTATTGATGCTTGGTTTAGTGCTCAAATTCAAGACTTGAATTTAAAACAGAATTAATAAGAGTCAATGTGATCATAATAATGCTTCAAAGAGTTACACGATCAATAAAAAATAAATAAAAAACGATTGAATGTTAATTATTTAAACGTTCATTAAAGCAATGACATATTCGAAAGCGAAAGACTTGCAACTGTATTATATAAATGAGACTTAAAATTCGTAGGTACAATATTGTTTTGAATTTCAGACATTCTTTTGGGTTATACATATTCAGAAGCCGCAAGTTCGTAAGACTTTAACCTATTTAAATTACTCGTAAATACAGAGCGATCAATATGCTATTGGGTAATTGAAAATGGAAAAGGAATATATCAGACTTGCTAATCGTTAGTGTGGAAAATACAACGTTCTCAGTTATGCAATTACACCATTCATGAATTTCCCGCTCTGTAATTATTTACCCATTACGAGTTAAACAAATAATAAATTAATTACAAGTACTAAGTAAGATCTAATTACAAATGCAGTAGGGAAAGATTTAAAGCGATATATATGTAATGTAATTCAAGTTCAAGGATGTATTTGTAAGATATAGTTCAACCTTATGTTCACTTTTAATCGACCTATATATATATGTATCAATTTTTTTTCATTTTTTTTCAAATTTTTTTAATTCGATCTACTTTTGATTATCTTGTTGTTCTTTTTATCGTCGAAGTTCACTTTTTTCTTACAATTGTTTAGCACTGACAATAGTAAACATCCTTATTATAATTCACATATATATGTGTCATATTTTCGTTTGTACGAGTATATGTTGATAAATGTGTCAGTGTCAGATGACAACATTAATCAGATGTCGCTTTTGACATTAAATGATAATCATACTTGTCAGTGAACAGAATAAGACAACGTTGTAACGAAAATGTAAACAAAAAAATTGTTTAATGAAGTCATGTTGAATATCTGATGTATATATACATATAGAAACAAAGGCATACTTACGAAAGAATACAAATTTTTGTTTCTTCTCTAATAATTCTAATTTTCACTGAAATTAAAGATTTCGAATAAGATAGTAACAAGGCTGGAAGGAAAGTTATGTATTTATTGATTGCTGAAATCATTCCAGAACTACAATTCACATAAGTGAAAACTCCTATCATATAAAAAAGGAACAGAAATATTTTACAATCAGGAGGAATTCGGTTACAGGCATATCTCACTTATTTCAATTTATATATGTAAATTTTGATTGACATTTAATTTTACGCTACAAAATTGTGTTGAAAAATGAAAGGTCAATTTATATAAATCATTTTTCAACACTTTGCCTGTTTCGAAATGAAAGGCAGTCGTAACGATATATGGTACGTGATAGTTGTAGCCAAAATATGCGAAAGGCTATATCATTTTCTGTGATTTGATTGAAATTTCATTTTTAAACGCACCCTTTAACATTTAAGTCGCGCATTCTTGCATTTATTGTTAGCGTTTCAGTGTTTGCATCGAGATTTCACGCAATTTCATGTAGAGCAACTATTTCCTCTTGCCATTCCACCACTTTTCCAATTACTCTACGTCACGTGGCTATCTTTCCACATACAATTGCAACGAGGCGAAATACGCACTCCTGTTACGCCTTTTGCATTTCCCATTTCCTTTGTACATGTGCTTCAATGCAAATATATTTAATATTGAAATTGACATGAAAGGAGTATAGCTTTCGCAATGAATCACTAGTAATATTACATTTTTTACAATGCAGATTTTATATTTTTTATCTTAAACAGTTTCTACATTTGTTCAGATGAAAGCAGAATTTACTCCGGTTGAAAGATCAAAAAACGAGGAAAATTAGTGTCTTTCAAGTTTGACATTTCTTCCACCTTCATTTCTATAAAAGAGTAAAATTTCTATCTTGAGAAGATAGAAATAGTAGATTTAACTTATTGCAGGAATGTGGCTCAATTTTTGAACTCGTAAAATTATTGCTTTATTTTACTTCAAATGTAAAATTTCCATAGTATAATTTCTTTGCATTTTTTTAGAAATTATATCCGTTGTTTATGTGAAATAAATCATTTGCATTGCAGAACAAACATATGAAGGTTATTTTCATTGATTTCACTATCACGAGTAAAATGTCACCCCAGTGGGATGAAAATATTATCGATCCTCTTAGACTGAATACTCTTTTTTGACTACTTCACTCTGTATAATAATAACAAATTTCTGGCTGCCAACAAAATTCTGACAGTTATGTAACAATTATATAACAACCACGTAACATTTAAGTCATGTGTAACAGTTATGTAAATTATATATAACTGTTATACTTTCATTGTACCCAGGTTGTTTTTACAATTTGGAGAGCGTATTAATTTTTAGTACATTATGCACCAAGGGCGTAAATGCTATTAGTTTATAGTACAGTGATTACTGTAAAACAATTTTGAAATCATAAAATACTTTTAATAGATAAACATTTTTATAGCGAATAATTTCATACAAAAATTCTTATTTTCAAGAAGAAATGACCAAATTTAATATATATAGTACCGAAAATAATATAATTGGATATAGATTTGATTTAGTAGTTGTGTCCGATGCAAGTGCGGAGTTTCATAAAGGACGAAAACAGCAAATGTTTTTAAATTTAAATTAATTTATAATTATAATTTTTTCGATTGTACGCAGAAAAGATATATATTGTCAATTTTTGAAAAAAAAATCACTCTAATAAAATAGTGATAGTATTTTTACTCCAAGAAATTAAAAATATTAAATTTTTCCTTAACACACAACATGCACAGAGAATTTCACGAGATCATTCGTATAAATTGCAAAGCCATGAAGGCGATTTTCAGCGCTAAAATATAACTTTGAAGCCCAAGGTCCCTCTTTTACATATACCTCTAGAAGATTCACGTTATACTTTACAAATAGAAATACATGATGCAACTTATACATTTTAGACATAACAGGATGTGTTGACCTCTAGGATCGTCTCGCTGGAGGCGTTGTATTCTCCATGACAAAAACTACACGGTTTTTATTTACTGATTTTAAACAGAGAGAGAAAAACGCATTCGACATAACTGGATATTTTTGTTTGTTTGAGTTATCATCGTCGTAAGTGACGTTAATAAGTGCACGTAGTTCAATTCGGTTCAGTTCCAAAAAGTAATTAAAATAAGATGATAATAGAGTTATGCTTATATTGAATAATGATTAAAATGAAAATTGAAAAGATAATAAAAGAATACAATAATGCTAAAATATAATGTAAAATAAAATACAATAAATTTAAACATTAAAAAATTCCTGTATTAAATGAGTAGAGCGAAATTGTGCAGTTTGAATGTTAATAAACTTGCTTTTATTATGATTTGTCCACCTTTGCATTTATTTTTTTGCATAATATTTTAAATAATTGTAAAAATATCAAATATTAATAATAATATAATCATTATTATAATAATTATTAATAATTATATTTCTTAAACATATAAAGAATTCAAAATTGTTATATATACAATTTTTTTGAGAAATACGAAAAAACATGATTGATTATCGATAAAATTGCAAAATATAGTGTATTACTTAACGAGGGTGTAAAGTGAACTTTTACGCACGCGTTTTACTTTAAGCATGTCACCTTCCACCGTGCATAAAAATTGACTTTGCGCACTGAAATTGGGCGTCTGAAGTACTTTACAGACTAACTTTACGCGCACAATTACAAAAAGAAAATTCATTATATCATTGTTAAAAAAAAATAAAAAATAAAAATAAAAAACAATGTATATAGACAGATATATTGATGTAATAAATAGTAAATATATTAATTATTTAATACAAGGCATCGAACCTAATCATTTATTTTATTATTATCGTTTACAAACTTTATTCACTAAAATTGCGTCACTTCTTAGCGCGCAGATACATCTATACGATAAAACTTGCCGCCAGAAAAAGCGAAATGCAACAAGAGTGTGTTCGTGCCGGTAACCTGTTCTGCTTCGGTAGGCTACAAACTTGTAAATGATGATTCAGCTATAAGTGTATTCGTGCACACGATGAGGGTGTATGCTTAAACAGGAATACACATGCAGAAATGAAGAAAAAAATAAAGGAAATCGACAGTGAACCCAATATAGAATGCACGAAAGTGAAAAAATCAAAAGTCAATGGGCGAATCAATGTTTGTGATGAAGGTGACACAAGCAAAAGCTGATGGTATAGGTCGTGAAAATAATAAACCTATAAAGGGTTGTGAGCATGCTATAAAGCTGTAAAATATTTGCTATTTAAAAAAAGGGTTTGCAATTTTTGTTATCCGAATTATTACAAAAGAAATTATTTACAATTTATTGTCAGTATTATCAGTTATACTTTTTATTCTGAAAGTATACATATAAATATATATATATATGGCTGCATAATAATTAGTATAATAACGAAAGTGTGATATATCTAGAGATTTTTAAAGATTATTGATTTCTCGAATTAAATATTAGCAATCAATCACGATTTAAAAATGTAAAATGTTGGATTACTTTTTGAAAATTAAATTTTCAGAATGAATATTATAAAAAACATTCGGTAGACTTTCGATATTGCTACATGATGTAAATTAAAGAGTAGAAAACCCTGAATATGTGTAGTTTTTCAAATGTTAAATATTCCGTGGCCAATAATGGAAAGTGATAACAGTAATAATATACTATAAAGTAAAAGTTACATTTTAAAGCAATAAAATGTTATTTGTATTTCTAAGTAGAACATTACATTATATAAAGAAATAAAAAAATTGAATTTACATACGTGAAATTATGGACTAATTTAGGAATATCATGTAAACAGTTTTTGAATACTTTTATTTGAGAACTGAATCGAAATTAGAATAAGGATGAAAATTTTCGCATAATTAAAAAAAAAGGCAGTAATATTTGACGTTGGAATGAAAGAAATGACACACGTACTGGCAATGTTGCTGTAAATGGGAGAGGAAACAAATTGCAATCGCACTAGAATTATAATTTTTGCATCAAATTTTTGAATAAATCTAAAAGTAACAATAAATCTACCATCAAAATATATAACGAATTATTAAAATTTTATAGTCTCATTTTTATAAAAAAAAAAAAAAAAAAAAATACACATAATATCCCAATGCAAATGTGTAAAGTACAAAATTAGCGTGAACTGATGAGTGTATATACAGACCATTTCTTCGTTCAGTACTCAAATGAAGATGTTTCAAGGTAGTATCATTATAGCTCAATTACATCGCAACGTGCACTTCACCTTGACCTGTGGTCTTCATCATCATCATCTCGATTTGTCTATGTACAGTGCTCGAATAATTATACTACTATTTTATCGTGATTATGATGAATGTTGTATTTAGTTATTTATCAATGGACGTGATAGTGTGAATAAACTTATATCATCTTTCTAATCTAATTTCAGTGAAATGTACCCCGTTCTCGTCATTGAAGGATTTATTTTTAAAATTATATGCATTTCGAATTACGACATATAATTATATTTTATTTATTTATTTACGTAAATAAATTAATTCAGTTAATATTTTTTAAATTCAATTTAATTTAATATTCTTTTAATTTAATGGATATTAATATTAATATTCGTATATAGGTTAATGTAGTTTTGTTTGCAAAGATCCATATATATTTGTTTTACGAACGGGTGTGAGAGAGCGAGCTATAACCCACCCGTCCGAAATTACTTTGTCGCACTACTTACGTCATCCGCCATTAAGAAAAAGAAAAAAAAAAAAAAAAAACAGTAAAAGGTGAACCTGTATTTTTGCAATATCTTGTCATTAAACGTAATTAGGTATAAATTTAGTTACATTTTAAGTATTCAGTTCATTTCTCAGGTATCCTTGACTTATGAATTTGATTTAATTTGGAAATTGCACATTACAAACAGTTGCTGTATGAAAAATGCCATACCACTCTGAATTCTTGAAACGGTATCATTTAATTACCAAAACCGGTAATTTAAATCTCAAAATGTTTCTATTTCTACGCGAATAAAAAGCATATGTTGTCGAAGTATTTAATTAGAAATTGTCCTTATCCTATTAGGGTATTAGGAAAACCTGGGAAACGAGATTGACAGGGTTTTACAGAATTTGCAAGTTAAACCATGCACCTGGGTCTAGATCAGTTCAGGCATCTTAATGCCAAATGATTGACGATTATTAACATTGTTTATCGTGATTTTTATGATTTATAGACATCAATAATATTTTGAAAATATAATGTAGAAAACGGTAAAATTCTTTTAGAAGAAATTATTCAATGGAAATGGCCTATTAAAGTGTATTAAAAATTGAAAAATAATTAATTTAATAAATGAACAATAACAATAATAAACAATAGCTATTACGAAAAATGACGATTTTCAGTTACAAATTTTAATTCTTTAATTTTTTCCCCGTAGATAGTAGTACAAGAACTACCTCAAGATGGCTTCTGAAAAAATCGAAGAGTTACCAGACAGGGTTTCGGATACGTTCAATGGACGCGAAATTCTGCTAACTGGAGGTACGGGATTTTTGGGTAAAGTGATGGTCGAGAAGTTTCTACGATGTGTACCACAAGTTGGACAAATTTACCTGCTGATAAGACCAAAAAAAGGAAAGGACCCTAAACAGCGACTCGATGAAATGTTGAATTCTCCGGTAAGTACTCCTTTTATATACAGGGTGAGTTTTTAAGACCGGAGAAAGAGAATCGTATTGTTATAGGCTTTTATTGTATTTGCAAAAAAGTTTGACGATCATTGTTCGGTTCTTAATTTGGAATAATGAAATATTTCTGCAAATTCCGTATTTTAAAATTATTATCTAAAAATGAATTTCCAATGGTGACTTATTATTCAAACTGAATTCATTTTTCGAATGTGTCGAGGAAATGTTTTCTTAAACTGGACTACTAAGACTTTTTCCTGGTGTAAAAGTAGGAACTTAATATAACGAATTATTTCCAAACAAGGACTGACCTACATATTTTCTACCAGTTCAAAACCGAATAGAGCCATTCAAGTAGTTACTGCTCGTTGCTAAACACTTTCCACAATAATAATCAAACGCCAAGCAACGCCCCTCGAAATACGACGTATTGTCTCAACAAAAGAACGTATACTTCATGATCAAAAACGTCATGGCTAGGGACTAAACCCTTTTGAAACTCGAGCAAATCACTTCATATTTGCCAAAATTATTGTCATTAATATATTTTTTTTAATTTATAGTCAAATATAATAAAAATGTTTAGAACTCGATGAAATCGTCTGTACACGGCCGATGAAACCACATCTGCCATCAAATTTTCAACATTCAAAATGGTGGACTCAATATGGCCACTATTTTGAATTTTGAAAATTGACAACTGGATTAAAATGAATGCAAACAGTGCGAGGTGTTTGCTTTCATTTTACGTGTCTTCCATGTGACGTGATTCTTATGTAATTAATTTTACATACACAAATAGTCATGATAACTGTACTATTTCATGATAACGAGTCAATATATATTTTTATTCGTTAGTTTTATAAATTTTTGTCTTTTCTGACCACTGTCTCGGTGGGATGATAGTGTCAAATCGTCTTATGTGTTCGTTAACGAATTATTTTTTAATATACTTGTCGATTCATTTTGTTCAAGTGATTGGGAAAAAAAATACTCGGTAGTTTCAAAATGTAGTCTGCTGCATATGGGAGTTGTTTTTAATTGCATAAGGTATATTGCCAATGAATATTTCGAAACGACACACGTTATACAATATTCCTAAAATAGGATACAAAAAGTTCCTTAAAAAAAAACACGTAGATCTTTGATAAATTATTTTCAAATTACTTTAATGAGTTTTTCTTTTCCTTTATACGAATACACTACAGTGATTTTTGAACTCTAGAAAATATGTTAGGAAAGGAATGATCTTAATACGAGCATAGACTATATACTTCATCATTAACATCTTCATTTAGGCATATCTTTAGCCCTTGCAGTCCTATTTTATTTCGTTTCGATAAAAAACAATGCCATAAAAATTACGTCAATTATATAAAAATGCATATTTAAAAATTGCATAAGGTATTAGAGATTCCATTTTCAGAACACCTGAGAATCTAATCTATGACATAGATATTCCTGCGATGCGAGGGAAAATAATGTTAAAATTGAATTTTATCCCAAACTAGAATAGCATGTGTGCGGTGATGAAGATATTGGAAACACGCTTCAGTGACAGTGTAAACTGACTTAATTAATTATTATTGAAAAGTAGTGAGATCTAACTCTTTCCTGGTCATTTTTGCTCAAGCTTTTGATGCTTCCATTTATCTTCAACATCATTAATGTTGAGAGTATCCATCATTTATAGTTATATCAACAGACACATCTAATCCTCTTAGCACGATGATATTGATGATGATAATGATGACGATAACAATAATAATAATAGAAATTACAACTTCTGGGCAGTTTTTCACCACCATTAGCACAGTAGCTGCACTAACTAAACGTCAGAATTTTCACCAATACAGTGCTCTAATACGTGCTATCAAATCCCGTCAGTACAGAATTTGTACCAAAAGTCTTGCAGTGTACATAAAGAAATTGGTCTCATTTTCTGTATCAGGGACTTGCAGGAAATATTGTGTCGTAATATTTATTTGACATCGATGACATTATTCGTCCATTGTTCATCAAGTTACTTTTCACAAGTGACAAATAACAGGAAGTATTCACTTTGCCCACGTGCTCTTCTCTGACAAGGTATTCAGAACAATCACAGCAGTAGGCCAAGTATAGGTCGGCAAGCTCAGTAGCAATTTAACGAATAATTATGCTCCCACTGCTAATGCCAATAGGTCTGAAAGACTTGTTTCGGACGACCTGGTGTAAAAATATTGCACGACTCCCGCGAGAGAGAAAGTCATGCTATAGACTGTGAGGCTGAGTAATTGTGCAACAAGACACCGGTGCGAAAAGCGAATTGCACCTGTGGCGCTATGTTGCTCTATACGGGATCATTGAAGTGTGTGCGTGGGCAAAGGAAGACACGTATTTACGCATACACGCACATGAACAAAATGTGCCCACGTGGATGTTTAATATGTATATCTGTGGTCATTGGTTAGCTGTTAACCGCGAACGCACCGCTTGTTGAGCGCCGCGCGTCAATCGCAGCACAATAATGCATTTGTGAAAGTACCGTATTTTCCAATATTGTACAAGCTTTGGCTCGTAAAACTTTTTAATGATGATTGATTTCGGTTGCCGTTTGTGCTACTCGCGCTTGCCATTTGCACGCCGATGGCTATCAGCCGTGGGCTTGTCAAACTTTAAGTGGCATTAACGCGGCAATATACGTCGAAGAAACGTTGACGAGCATTTTGATTTTGCCGAAGATCCCTAAAGTATACTTGAAATTTATGGAACTGTGAGAATACGCGTGGTGAACAATAAGTACATCCTAAATTCTTGACATGGGAAAAACGACTTAGATAAAGTTCGAAATGGACAAAAAAAAGGATTCAAAAATGACGAAACGAATTTGATTCATTCCAATATATTTTTGATTGCTGGGTATCTGATTGAAATCCTATTAAACGAATAATATCCGGTACATTTTCATTGTACACGTAAAATTTAAAAGTACTAGAAATGTTGAATATTCTGAAGATTGATTGATAAGAAATATATACGTAATATTTTTTAGAACAACAATTGCTTATCTTCCATACATAATTACAGCTTGTCCTTGCATCACGGACGTCGTGAGAAATGTTAAGTATAGTACGAAAAAAAAAAGCTCGAATAGAAAAAAAGCTCGAGGTTAGAAATAATCATTGACAACCGGGAAGTTTCAGATGTGATTCAGACAAAAACTCTGATCTCATTCGGATTCAGATATATTTCTGATAGAATGATCTGTCGATGACAAATTACTGTAAGGAATTGACGATTTAATTAGCCTTATTAATCATTAATGAGCCCATATATGCTATTATATCTCCTGCATCGTTCTATGAACTCGATTTTAAATGCCTCGTACGCGAAAAAATAAATCGACGTTATTTCAAACACCATGCGGAATTATTAAGTGAACGAGATCTGGTTTCGTACAGAAATTTATTTCAGAAATTTGTAAAAATTACATGTTCTGTTCTACGGCCTTCGACTCTCACTAGGTAACCTTCGATGACCTTCACCCCACTGGTACCATAGTCTATATAGCTACCAGCCAGTTTCACTCGCGCAATCAGCGACCAGATTTAACCGTGTCAGAGATGTAGCCTCCAGCGTGTAATTTTGCTATTCGTTTGATACTGAACTTGCATTGTATTCTATAATATATTTTACAGTTTTATTTGTCTTAATTTTGTTTAAAAAGTCATTTTAAAAAAGTGTAGTTCTTTGAGGATTTTTTTTTTTTTTAATTTAGCTATAATTCCCAAGAAACACTGAGCCCCCCAAATAGCTGCAAAAGAGCTGCGGTGACCAAAATGAAGCCATTTTTCGCTGCGACGTCACCGCAGCTATCGGTGTTACTTGGGTTATTATGTGCAGGTTGAACATTTTTTCACGTTTTTTTAATTTTTGATTTTTATGAATATATCTTTGTTAACTATTTGCATTATCATCAAATGACATCCCTTCTTATCTCTGCAGATTTTAACACAGTTTTGCGTTCATTTTTTTTTTTTTTTTTTTTTTTTTTTTTTTTTTTTTTTTTTTTTTTTTTTTTTTTTTTTTTTTTTTTTTTTTTTTTTTTTTTTTTTTTCTTTTTTTTTATAAATCGTTGTTTTTATTGCTTTTGGATCGTAGTTTTTATTTTTATTAGGTTTTATCGGTTTTTTGTCAATCCTTATTAATTACCTATTGTTCTACTTTTGTCCAGTTTTCATCATAAATGTCGGTATTTTTATAGTATATTTATGTATCAAAGGCGAAATTATCGATATTCACGAGTGTGAAGCTTATCACACGAGCGAAGCGAGTGGGACAATTATACTCTTTGAAGATAACTTCGCACATGATGCATAGCAATGACCAGGGGGACAATATATAGACAATTATATATTGGAACCACAAAATTCGATTGTTTCAAGTAAAGGTAGTTTGATGTTGGTACATTATAAGTATACACCATTGCACTTACATATCCATTATGTGTAATGGTAATCGTACTCGCTAATATGCCAGTACAATGCAATTTTAAAAAATTGTTCACCTTTCATACTCAAGAAGCTCGCATTGAAGTCACTGAACGTAAACCGGAATGAGCCATCTGACGTAATTAACATTCAATACAAAAAATTAGATATAATGTTGCAAAAAAAATGATAAATAAAATTTAAGCAAATCATGCATTTGTCTACGCAACAAGGGAATTTAGTTAAAAATACGAATTTCATTAATTATAGGAAAAAATGAAGTATTTCGTTCATTCGTTCGTCGTTACTTTCTGCGCAGTATATGCCGTCGAAATACATAAACAGCGAGTTTGAGTTTTGAAATATAGGTCTCCGCGATCGTAAACTCCAATAAAGTATTAAACTCAACGCCAATGTAGAGACGTATTCTTGCATTGATATTTGTACGTATAGACGTATGCTAAACTATATATATAATGCGGCCCACATGTATGAACAATATGCATACACACACGATTAAAGCGACTACTATTTGTCTTTTCGCAACGCGCATTATTGTATCGTTGCGGAACACGGCGCAAGAAAAGTTAAAGATCTTTGACGGTGTTTTATTCATTAGACCCAAAGAGAAGGTAATGCATACGCAATGATATTGTCGTAGAGTGCGCCGTATATATATATCCATGACACCGAAAAATAAGCGCATATAAAGGCGCGTTTAATTGGCGAAGTGCATAAAAAAAAGATCGTTTCTAAAATCACGCGATTGACAGTCACCCCTGCATAAATTATTATACGGCCTCGCAATAATCGGAATTTGGCAGCAATCGCTTCGATTGTGCAAGTGCCGACAAATTCCGTGATATTCGTGAGCGTGAAGTATATTATTGGTACAATTAAATACGAGCTGTGAAGTTAATTTAAGAGCGACTTTTTTATCAGCTTCCTTTCTTATCTATCCTCCGGCAAAAGTGCGAAAAAATGGGGTGTGCAATACAAAATTATTGACTATTAGTAAATAATTCGCATCAAAAGGCACGAGCGAGATCAAGACTTTTTATACGATTAGACGAAAATGTTTTGCTCCAAACGTATGCCGAGATATCAATTTACATATTCTTACGCGCAGCTATATATACGTATGAAGCAATAATAATGGTTTGAACGCAGTTTTGGCCATTTTAATACAGCCTTGAAATACGCAAGTAAACCAAAAACAGCCCAAGTTACGCTTGCCTATATGAAAAGAGACAGGTTTGGATATAAACACAAATTTCGCTGATCATAAATCAGAAAGTTTTCGGGCCTGTTGCAGTCAAACTTAATTGGTTTCTTTTTCGACACTTGGATTTCATCATGTTTTGTTTTAGTAATCATAATTTCGTACTCTGCAACTATTACATTATACCGTTTAATATATGACCCACCTCCCATAAGGTCAGACGCATATTTTGACTTTAATGACCAAATGACAATCAACATTTTCGACCACTCAATTAGACTTTAATTTTTTTTGAATGGATGAAACATGAAGATGGCCAATTGATGAAAACCGTAAGAGTTTCTTTCTGTTTTATTCAATGCTTCAATCTTGAACTTCAGTGAGAAAATAATATGACCCTCGATGAAATTACTATAATAATAAACTAACCACTGATTAATAATATGTCATGATTAAATATAACATCAAAATTTATATTCGCAATTCTATCAATTATGTATTAAAACATAACCGTTAATTTAAAACCGATGATTTTCACGCTCGAACGGTACACGTGCACACCATTCAACATTACTGTGATAATTCGACGACGCCTTAAGCATATACGTTTAGCGTCAGGAACTATTACGTAAAATACGAATTAGATACTAATCTAAATGGATAGACTAAGTGTGTTTATAAGTAGATAAA
The DNA here is from genome assembly GCA_030522945.1 of Trichopria nigra. NCBI lineage: Eukaryota > Metazoa > Arthropoda > Insecta > Hymenoptera > Diapriidae > Trichopria > Trichopria nigra. The sequence continues at coordinate 23,087 of JAPYZR010002876.1, forward strand.
ATAGAAAGTCGAAAACAAACAAGATTTTATTACGATTATTGACATACTTCCACGGATTGTAAGGATTGTGATCGTAAAATTTGCCGCAATAATCATCCTCATGGTCAAAGTATAAAAACATTTCGCATTAGGTCAATATGCACTTGCATATAGATATACATTATGTCATGTATATTATAATTCGCATTAACATGTTTTGTCCCGAAATGCCGTTAATTTTTACTTATTTCCATTCATAAATTTCTTGGTGTGAAACTTGAATCCAAACAGAGTGAATTTTCATTCTTCACGGATTGAAATTTCACCCCAAGAAGTTTAGAGATGACGGAAAAGCCAAAAAAAGGACAAAAAATGCCAATGAGTATTATGAAATTATAACAAAATATGGCAATAATGGACGAGTATTATTGGGAATTAAAAAATATGTTACTTGTGGCCAAATCGTATCAAAGTTGATAATGAAGAAAATTAGATTAGAATATAATCAAGATAAATTTGAAGTTTGATTAAAAAAAAAAAAAAAAAAATACGAATGAAATGACTGTTCTTGACAAAAATTTGTTTAATATTCGCAATGGACAAAATCTAATTAAAGACAAAATGGATAAAAGCGTATATTTACAAAATTTTAAAAATCGTATAAATTATTGGAGTAAAATTGAGCCAAGTGAATTTTTGCTTCTTTAAGAGTGACTCGGAAAATTTAAAGACACTACAAAAATAATAAAATATCGCCTGCACTGAAAACAAAATTGTTATTTTCAGTAATGTAACATTTTTATGTAATATTAATGTAACATTATGTAAGAAATAACTAGTATATACTTGTGACATTATTGTTACTTGTTGTGTTGGTTGGACATATTATAATTGAATAATTCAAATTGGTACAATTTGTCAAAATACATAAACAGAAATAGGTAAAAGTTATTAAAAACGATATATTGTTCAATATTGTTGCAAATTATTACCATCACTTTTTAAGTGTTTGTAGGAGCTACATGATGCTTTGGAACTAAAAATAGATTGAAGGTATACGAAAATACTTATTACGACTTTGGAGATATATAAGGAACTTTTTTTTTTTGTTAATAAAAGAAATAATAAATTATCAGTTTTTTTAATTGATGAAAAACAAGCAGAAAAACTTTACATATATTGAACTTGGTAGTCTAAATGAAGATTTCAAACCAAGGACTTATTAAAGGCACTCATTATTTCAATCACTACTTCGACTGTGAAAAAGATCGATGTTTTCATGCTCCAAATTACCGAGAAGAATAATATCAACCGTTACAAGATGTCGGTCTGGCCATTATAGTCTTGCCTATTCGCTTTATAAAATAGGAGTAGTGAATAGTACGAACTGTCAATGCGGAAACAATGTATAAGATCTATAAACCACATATTATGGAAGTGTAGCTTGTATGATGATCAGCGAAAAATAATGTTGAGTGACTTAAAGAAACTGGGCTTTATGCTTCCACTTACATGCGAGATCATATATTGTATAAACCTACAGATATTATTTGTAAGACTCTATGGAATTATTTCGACAAGTGTAAACTATCGATTTAACCTCTCTGTACAATCTATTACACCAATGTTTATAATTTGTAAAAGCAACATAATCTTAATGTAGATTGAATTTGCTCAAATAAAAAAAAAAAAAAAAAACTTGGTAGTCTAGACTGTATTTTTGGTCTGCAATAAGGAGAATGTGACCAAAAAGATCCGGGAACGAAAGAAAAATGCATAATTCCTTGGTACCCGTGTAGAAATATAGACCGGGCTATGGCCGGGATCTACCCGGGTTACCCTACTTCTATTCGTGATCTGACCGGGCTACCTGCTAGGTACCTAGT
>JAPYZR010002877.1:0-15532 GCA_030522945.1 Trichopria nigra
TAGATTTCCACCAAAAAATTCCCAAAATCGAAGAATCGGAAAAATTTTTGTTGGTAAATTCAATACTTCGCCCGCCTTGCGTCAGGCGAAGTAATTCGTATCTCAATCATATATAATGGTGTGGTATTAAGAGTTTAAAAATACAGAATTTGCAATATACAAAAATCAACGTCACGCTGTTTCGGCGAGATTTTAATTAATTGCCAGCACATATAAGTAGGCAAAATAATAATAACGTGCACGGTGCTTCGATAAAATGCCCGTTTTAGACGCAGTGACGGTTTTGCAAATGCTGTATTCCATTTCATTAAAATAAATAAAAAATGTTCTTTTCCCTATGTGGATGATTATAGCCTTTCGAATAATTGGCAGCAAAAACCAGTTCACGATTGTCGTTGAAATTGACCGAATTCGCTATTAATTAGCGAGAACGGGGAATAATTAACGAAAAGCATTTCGTGCGCACTAACGCACGTCGTTTTATTTAGAAAATGTCTAGATTAAACGTTTGGATATATCGAATGTAGGGTGCTAAAGGTTAAAAATTATCGATTCTATAGTTGTCACAAATTCCAATTTTAACGATCCTGCTTAAGATCCTATGTATAATGCAAGATTATTTAAATGAGAGCGAGAGTAGGAAAAAGATAACTTTTATTCGCGACGGATTGACAATTTTATCGCCTTCATTACATTACAGGAAATAGGTGAAATAATATATTGTTAGACTCTTTTTTAGTAATAAATTTTGGTAATTATTAGCAATGAATGAAAAAACACATAAATAATTGTAATATAAGTAAATTATGTCTTGATTGAATTTAATTGAAAATTTAAAAAATCGTATTAATTGAAATTAAAAGAAAATTTAAATTTTCTATTAAATTATTTCTATTTAGACAGAAATTCATTAAAGATCGAAGATCAAATAAAGTATTGTCTCCTTCTATATAAACGTTCATATAAATTCTAAAATTAATTTTTAAATAAATCGAAACTAACAAAAAAGACACGACTGTATATATGAAAGACTAAAAGAATAAAGCGAAATTAAAGTCGTAAAATATTTAATCATTATTAATAAAAATTGTAATATCCATTCGGTTGGCTTCACTGTATATGATTTTTAACTAAAATTGAGCGCATGAAATAAATTGAAATTTTGTTTTTTGTTTTATACGCAAGCACTTTCCAATTGAAACTGAAAACTGATCCTCATCACATTTGCAGCCGGAGCCATAAATCTGTCAGAAATGTCATATCAATGAATTGATGTCGTGTGAATGAATGTAATAACAGCAACAGGTGCTTTATATATACATAATTCAAATACGCGTATATATGCAATTCGGTTTAAAATGAACTCAATTCGACGTTGCTAATTTTAAATATCTCAAAATGACTGCCAGATACATTCGTGGGACTTAATTCTCCGTATATATGTATGGACCAATGAGAAATATTCAACAGGAAAGATTTATTTGTAAAGAACGATCGTTATTAAGGATGCTGCGATAAAAGCAAAAGCTATTACAATCGTTTATCGCGCCTTTAATGAAAATATTCCCCTTTACAATTTAAGATAATAAGATTTTGTTATTTTTTAATTTCATGTAGTTTTTCATGTAATATACTATATAGTTTAACTCATAATAGATGAAAAATATTGTAATCTAAGTCATTGAGTAAAAATGGTATATAATAATGTATTGTATAAAAATAAATAAATAAATATATTTATTATTATTATTTATATATCAACATTTTTAATCTTTTGACATTTTCATTGATAAAGATTTTATTATTGTTTGTATAAAAGTCAACTTTTTATAAAACCGTATTTACACATATACACATATATGTATATATATATATATATATATATATACTGTTTAATATAGTTTTGATTTAATATATTTTATATATTAAATGAATTAATATAAACTTATTTAATTTAGTTATAAAATAAACGACAAAAATAATGAAATCAATGTAATATACATATATAATACACAATGAACTGGCAACAGTAATATACAAAAATATTATCACCAAAGATAAGAAGATGTTAATTCTAAAAATAATAATTAGCAATACCGAAAAAATTTGTCGATATCCTCTACCTACAAAAAATTGAAAAAAGTAAGTTGACGAAACTACAAAAGTTGATGAAACTAAAAATGTCAACAGAATTACAAGAGTTGACAACACTAAAACAATTGACGAAACCACAAAAGTTGGCGAAACTACAAAAGTTAACAAAACGAACAAAATTTATGAACCTACAAAAGTTGATGTAACTACAAAGTTGATGTAACTACAAAGTTGATAAAACTACAAAAGTTGACACAACTGTACAAGTTGACAATACTAAAAAAATTGACGAAACCACAAAAATTGACGAAACTACGAAAGTTGCCAAAAGTAGGCAAAACTAAAAAAAATTTACGAAGCTACAAGTTGACGAAACTATTAAAGTTAACAAAACTATTAAAGTTAACAAAACTACAAAAGTTGTCAGGACCACAAAAGTTGTTAAAACCACAAAATTTGGCAAAGCTATAAAAGATGACAAAAGTTGACAAAACCACGAAAGTTGACAAAAAGTACACTGAAAAAAAATTTGTTATTTTCAAGTAAATATTTACTTGAATACCTGATCAAAATTTCTGCTCGGGATATATTTACTAAATGAATGAATATATAGACATTTTTGTTTCAGTGTAAATAAACTTATCAAAACGAAATATAATCACCAAAAATTAATACTACACGTGTTCAAAATTCTACGAAATTTTAAAACGACATGAAAAATGATAAAAAACAATAAAAATCGTAAAATTATTACAAACGTAATCAATAAAAAACCTATATAAATTAATTTAAAATATTGACAATTATATTTACAATAAGTTTATATAGAGAAATAAAATTGAAAAAACTTTAAAAAAATAAACAGAACAAAAGTAATGAAAAGTGTTATACATGATTATAATAAAATGATAAATGTTAAGAAAGTACCAAACTCTTCCGATCCAGACCTCATAGAAAGATTTGCAATATTCCACAAATTCCAAAAAGAATATAATATTACTTTATCTTCTTTTTGTAGGAGGAATTTCGTTCGGAATCACGTTAAAAAATTTATTTCCTAATTTCAGTCCCTAAAACGTGCGAAAAAGTTCTAATTTTATAAAAACGAGCATTTCAGGACGAAAACTTTCCTCAAAGTGGATTTTCGAGGGAGCCGGTATTCCCCGCACGTGGATATCGTACAGCGAAAGGATACGCGTATGCGTATATATATACGCATGTCGTAAAAAGGCTGCCGCGTATCGCAGCATCCGCAAGAGGAGCAGGGTTCACTTTCGTATATATACGTATACATGTATATATATATACCCTATATAGCATATACATACAAGTGTATCGATCCTATACACACTGTGGTACAGCCGCTTATGCATTTCGCTCACGCACGTCTCGGCGTCCGACAAGAGGGAGTCAGCGAGTTTGCAAGATTCCCCAGGGCTCCGAGAGAGAAATAACCAGGGAAGAGAGATACATACTTCGATATCCGCTCCATGGCAAATATCCCGTTCCTCGCGAATCGTCGAGATCTCGATCGAAGCGAGCCGGTGATTTCAACGCATGTGACATTGATCGATTGTGAGCCAGGTCGTGGAGAAATCATACATTTAAAGGATTATTTGTGCGCCCCGCTTGGTGCCTTTTTCTTACGATTTTTGATACGCCACTGTCTTATTGGTCAGTTTTAATGATTGTAATATCTATCGGCAAAAACCGTTAACGTCACAATTTCAAAACGGATGCGAACAGGAATTCGACGGGCGGGGCACTTCGTCGGATGCGGATCGGTGATTTTCGCACTTCCCATCATATGTATTTTACCTTGGCAGAGCGCCAATCCGACGGCGAGTAGTGGCTCGATTATGGAAAAACGACCATATATACGCGTTTGATAAATGTTTACACGACGTATCGATATGTTTGGTAACCGCGGGTACCTACTATTTATCCGATTCTCGTGATCTTCATATATTCGAGCCAGGAAATTTTCGTTTCCTCATGGCGGTCACGTTCTTCGGCGCAAATGGAGTAGCAAAAGCAATTGGTAACGAGTACGTTACTACATGCAGTTGACATATCACGTCAATTTTTTTTTTAAATATGTAATTTTCATACTTTTTTTTTTACTAATAATGTGTACTTTGACCATTCATTTTAACAGAAAATTTCGCTTGAAATTAAGAAAAAAACAGCCAGAGTTCCTGAAATAGATTTCTCGGGAATCTCGTTAAAGTCTGGAGCAGAATTTTGAAAATGCGTGAAAATGGAGTGGAATTCTACGAGAATGTTATAAGAGTTTAAAAACATAACCGCAGATTCTGTCGCATGATTTGGAGTGGGATTTTACAGGAAGCTCATGATAATATATGGAGTAGAATTGGAGTAGATCTTGATCCTGGAGTAGAATTCTAACGATCCTAAGAGAGATTAAAGTAATAAGAATTCCGTAAAATTCTTAAATATATATTTTTATAAGAATCTTAGTAGGGTTTAGAGTAAAATTTTTGTAAGAATAATGTAGGTCTGGAGTAGAATTCTAGGACAACTTCACAAGTGTCATCAGAGGTTATGCCTTATTGTTTATGTTTAAGAAATTACGATGTACGATTTCATGAGGGTTTTATGAAAGTCCAGAATAAAATTTGCTAAACATTTTTGTCGAATTCTCAAAAATGATATTAAGACGTCTTAGTTTTAGGATACTACACTGAAAAAAAAATTTGTTATTTTCAAATAAATATTTACTTGAATTAAGAAAATGTTTCCTTCTTTTTAGTAAATCATACTTAATTCAAGAAAATCTTTCTTAATTCAAGTAAATATTTACTTGCTACTATTCAAGTAAATATTTACTTGAAAATAACAAATTTTTTTTCAGTGTAGGAATGTCAGACATATGTATACGTCTTTGTTCAATATATATATAATATAACGCAATAAAATCACGCGAAAATTGAGCATTGAACTACTCTTTAAGATAAGTGAATATTGTCACTGTTTAACAGACACCAACTGTAAAATTTACATTTATTTTCAATAAAAAAGAATAAAATTTAAATTGTACAAAATATTTTGTTTTTCATAGATCAACTTTATTGGCGATGTGCAGCAATAAAACGCGCGTATGCAGTGTAACCCCTGACACTAGCTTTGATGTGCCGAATGAACCACAATTTAGATTTTTCTTTTTTATTCTGCGTTACGTAATGACCCTCATCATGTAATTTCCAACGGACCGTCGTGAAATTTGCATTGAACGCATGGTCGGATTATTATCGAAATTACAAGACAATTTTTGAAATAATTTCAATTTTAGCATATGCAAAAAAATAAAATGGAACAAATCATTGATTTTGTTATATTATAATGTATATAAGGTGGAATATACCGCGACAGAGCGTCGTTTCGAGACACGAACAGTTCTTATTGCGAAGGCGTGATTCAATTTGTACTTGGCTACAATATGATCAATGTGGGATACTGAATAAACAGAAACAATATCGCTTTACGAACGAGATATCACGTACACTTCTCGATGAAATGTACTTTTATCTTCTCATCAAAGGATTCAATGATAATCGAGGTATCGTTTTAAGAGCTGTACATGTCTTGTATGTGGTATAAATTAATGTTTTACATGCAATTCATTAGTTATATTCAACAATATATCTTCTTTCATGTAAATAAAAAATAAGTAAATATATATATATATATATATATATATATATATGATTTTATCTATTATGAATCCATTTTGCCTTAAAAAATGAATTAATATGAATGAAATAAAAACTCATGTATATTCAACAATAATGGTCTCCTGATACACAAAATTGTATTTCCAATTTGGAGTCAGTTCAGAGGAGATTTCTTAGATATATTTAAAAAAAAAAAAAAAAACAGACAATCCTATGAGTTTTTGCTCTCACGATTTCTCTTCTATATTTACAGTCAACTTAATATTCCCTCTATTTATTATTCTATCCATAATTATAATTATATAATTTTAGCTAGAAATATTTTATTCGGTTTTATCAATTCTATAATGATGTCTCTAGTCTCTCGTAGGAACCTTGAGTATAATGTTAGAGATCACCGTTCGATATTTGAAGATATAAGTAGAAGTAATATTTCATATTATTCAGCGGTTAATAATAATAGGTAGTTAATAGATTACGTATAGGTTGTGGTTTATGTCTTATAAATAATGAAACTAAACTAAACTAAAAATTGGAAAAAGTAATTAAAATTAAGATGTGCCTTCTCTTATTGTGTATCAATTATCAATTGTTTGCGTTTTCTATCAATTATTCTGTTATTTTTTTATTTTATTGTATATACAATAAGAAAACAAATTGTTTGGAAAATGATTTAATCGCAGTGATTTTGAAATAGTATAAGTGAATTTATATACTAGGTACATAAGGTCGATATAGCTCGACAGAACTTCAGTACCTTACTATTTTGCAAAGTAAAAAATAAACAAATGAACAAAAAGCATCTCGTTAAGGAGACTCTCAGCAATGCTAAGAAATAAGTCTAACAGCATTAACAACGCTTAGAGTACCTTGACGGTTTCATCAAAATTGCATTAGCAATCGTTATAAATCTTGAGATATTACAAACGCATTAAAATTTCGACGCGTAAAGAAATAACTGCTATTGAAGCTGCTGCATATTTACAGTCACAAGACGGAGACCGCAATTTATCACTTTTATTACTGCCATTTTTTTTTATTACGGAAGAATTTTTGAAGGTAATATTCCATTTCATTTAAAATTGGATTCCTTTCGTTTAATTTCTCATTCTTTTAACTTCAACGTATGCTTGTGTTTATTTCATCACGTATTTCTATGCATTTTTCAAATTATTGAAAAATATAAAGAATGACAAAAGACAAATGGATATTTTTTATATCTTATGAGATTATTTTTAATTATTATATTAATATATAAATTTATATAAAAAATAGAAAAAATGAAATTTTAAATTTGATGATGAAAAATAATAACTACGAAATTAAATAAATAATGAAATTTTGGAATGTATAATTTATAAGTTCAGATGGTCGTACCGTTCTCTATCATAAAAATAGTAAATTGTAATTAATTTAATTTTTATAAAACAGGGTTCTTTATTTAATCCCTGGACTAATAAATTATTAAAATTGAACCAACGTAACGTACGTGTGTAGATATGAAAATACCTACTTGCATTTCAACTCCATGCTACATGGAATTCTTGTTAAATTCTCAATTCATTTTGTTAAAATCTTTAGTATAAGAATTCTAGGGATTTCCAAAGATTGAAAATTACTATCTTAATTATGTAAAATAATACACATTGTTTTTCAGTACGTTTATTCGATAAGAAAGATGATTTTTCTCGTTCTTTTTTACCTCGTCTTCGAAACTCACATTACGACCAGATTTCAACGGATAAAGACATTCATCATACGAGAAATGCATATTTATGTATATGAATAAATTCTAAGTCGAAGCCTACACTTTGAACGGCGAGTAAATAATAATTTCAATATATTTATTGCGACGCTCGAATTTTTGTAAACCGTGCATTATATACGATCGACGTTTTTTTTTTGTTTTTACGGTGACAACCAGGCATGCACTGTATAGTTGAATCAGGAAGGTGGAAGTATACGTCAATTTCGACCTTAAATTATAGGCTTACCACCGAACGCATCTAGACTTACGGTCGAGACTCCCAAATTTCAGGATAATACATGGTTTCGTCCTGCCATAGCAGGGGCGAGGAGCGCCGAACATTTAATTAAAAGTACAGGGGGCTTGGTGCTCATTTTCAGATCGATACTGAATGAAATTTCTCGCTACTGAGTAAATATTTAATGCATATGCTGCCAAAGTAATGTGAAGGTGTATAAATAGATATTCACGAAAACTATTGAGACGAATAAATGAAAATTCCTCGATTTTATATATATACATTTGATGTTGATTCGAAAACTGGACATATTTTATTTTTTTATGAATTTTATATATATATATATATATATATATATATATGTTATGCCCTTCACAGTGAATAATTTATTCAATTTGAAAGATACTTAAATTTCGTTTACACCTTTAAAAATTATACGCTTTTGAGAAGGTTTTAATTTTTAGTTCGGATAATAATGTATATATACAGGATGGACCATTTTAATCGACCCACCCAAATATCTCAAAAAGTAAGCGCTATGCAAAAAAAAAAAAATTATTTAAACGTTGCTTAGGAAAATGGGGCCCATCTTTTGTTTTTATTGGTTTTGACCTCGTTGTGAATGTTCAAGGTTATTCCAAGGTCAAAGTAATTTTTTTTTTAATGGGAATCCCGGTTTTTAAGACCGGCAATCGATAGAGTGGGAAATTTCATATCTGAAACGATAGTTTTTAATTTATAAGGATGTGACTTTTTGAAGGTTAAATAAAGGTAAAAAAGGGGTTTTCTTTAAATAATTCAGTCTAACCTTCAGATAACCATGAAAATTAACTTTAAGGTCAAGATGCTTAAGGTCGTTGGTCTCCAAACAATTCATTTATGCGCCCATAAATCCTGAACATTTCGAAGAAAACTGCTTCTGGACGATTTTTTAACATTTGACCTTTATTTGACCTTCTGAAGGTCACACTCTTACAAATTAAAAACTGTCGTTTCAAACGTAAAATTTCCCGTTCTTTTCCAATCCAGAGTCAGAAATTGCGGAATTCCTATTAAAAAAGAATCACTTTGACCTCCAAATAAGCTTAAAAATTAATAACAAAGTCAAAACCAATAATGACAAAAGATGGGCCCCATTATCCTGAACAATTTTGGTTGAAACAATTTTTTTGTATAGCGCTCACTTTTTAAGGTATTTGGGTGGATCGATTAAAATGGCCCACCCTGTACATATAGATAATTAAAAGGTAAAAAATAAACAGTAAATAATGAAGAATATATAAAATAATATACATTAATAAAAGTCAGTAAAAAAAAGCATGTATTTGAAGTACACCAAACAATATTCGTTTAAGGTGGGGCCTAATGTAAAACGGTTATTGACCTAAAACCACGCAACAAGAAAAGTGTAAATTAGAAATGATTCAAATGTTTTTTCAAAATGCAGGCATTGGAATAATACAATCTCTAAAGAAAATATCGTTGAAAATTGTTTAAAATTGAATGAGAACTCTCAGAAATAAATTCTTATTATTGCAGATAAGGAAAAATAATTTATTTCGCCCGATTCTCATTCAATTTTAAGCCAATTTCATTGGTATTTTTTAAGGGATTGCATTTACGTAGAATTAGCTTTCAAATTTCAAATTAAAAAAAAAAAAAGATGGGGAAAACGTTTCAATTACTTTTATAATACACTTTTCTTGTTGTGACGTTAGATCGGTAACTGTTCCAAATTTTACCCGATTGAATCACGTTTTTCAATGAACTGCTACACGATAAAATCTCCAAAAGTGGCAGAAATAATACAATTACTACGGTTTCCGCTTCGAATTATCGTACCTACAAACCGGTTCGAAAAGTTTAGATACAAGTCGAGGGCCTCATGCTACCCTTAGAGCATAGCGTCGGCGAATCAATATTTGGAGGGTAGGCGTCCCGACGGCTAGCGTCAAAGCAGCGATACATGAGTCACTCACCCCTGGAGATGAGGTTTTCTTCCTTCATTGTTTTATATACGCAAACGTTGTTCTTCGTCTATTACGTACAATGCTGCATATGCTTTGTTATTTCGTTGTGAAATGTCTTTCTATAATTGCCGATGTTGTCATCTCGATTTCCAAAATTTCGGCAAGTTTGAAATCGGTTCGAGAGATGTATTTTTTATCATTTTTGTATAGAATATGTTGTAAGAGTTATAAATGGTACGTATGGCGTTGGTATTGATCGCGATAACATGCACCTGGTGTATTATAAAGAAAATGCGAAAAAAAAGTTTAGTGGAATAAGTTGCTGATGCTTGCATTCGATAATAGAATATTATTTTAAGTAAAAGATCTTTATAATATATATTTAAAGTTTTATAATGTATCATATTATAATATATCAATTTACAATATAATTTATATTTGTCTTTTTAATGATTATGTCAAGTCATATTTTATTTGTTGAAATAACTTTTATTTTAAGTTAGTTCAAAGTTATTACTTGCTATAAGAGGTTATGATATGTCATTAACTGCGATAATGGTTGAATAGCTCTTCAATACGCAGTATAAATAATTAAAAAAAAAAGATATAATATAACTTTTTTAATAAAATGTAATCATGTGATTTTTTCAACGTACTTCATATACAGGTCTTGTTTTACATGACATGAAAATGTAAAAGTTTCTATTTAATTATTTTTAAAGAGTAGTTTTACTTGTACTTTTGATAATAAAATGGTTTTTTGTTTTTTGTCATAAAAATATTAATATTAACTTTTTTTTTTGTCTTGACCTTCAAAAGTGTTCTTTGAATATTCTGGATTAAAAATTGGATTGAAATTTAAATTGAAATTTTAATTTAATTTTTAAAAATGAAATATTTAGTGAAGTATAATTTCAAATTTCTTCAATTCAAAAATCGCAAATTTAAACAAGTACAAAGACATTTAAAATTACAAGACGATTTTAAAAAAGTGTAAAAAAGAAAAATTTTTAAATGTATATATGTAATCCATGGTTTCATGAATGAGATAAAAGATTCAAGTCAGACCTAATGTGATGAAAGTTTATATTTCAATTGATAATTACAAAAATTATTGATCAATATTTCTTTTCAAAAATATCCACAACAAGGATAACAATTTTAAAAATAAAGAAACTCAAAAGTTAGAAAATTCGTTCGAATTAAAATGAAAATAAAAATCGAATAACATACGACACAGACTAACAAAATCTAGATTAATCACTTCGTAGGACATCGAAATGAGTGTAGTGCACCCCGTCGTCATTCGAAATCCGCGTTCTGTGTCGATGTCCCGAAGGGAGAGGGTTCAGCCATATATATAAGCGACAGGGATAGTCCTGGACTGATCCATCTTATACACAATATTACGCTGTTTGTAATGTAAAAACTCAAACTTATCGCTTTAAAGAAACAGCTGTATACACATACTTAGATCAATAAATTCATTTTTAATTTGATTACAAGGGAAAGCTTAGATCAGAAGTAAAAAAAGTAGTAAAAGAAGTAAAATATTCCCATATTTGTCATAAAATTAAATAATCGATTGTCCGATTAATAAGTAAGAAAACTTTCGGTAAAATTTCGATTAAAATAAATTTAAACGTATATTCCTTTATAAAGTTAAGGTAATGTAATATACATTGTAAGTGAGACGCAAGGAATTGAAATGTCAAAATAATAAATACCATGCCTTTGATCTTTTATCTTTTCATGATAAATAGCGTTTGCATGAAATTTCTCGCACGACTCTCTAGCATTACTATATTTATGTGATCTGATGATTCGCATGTAAAATCCATTATGGTACAGGAATATATGTGTATTATCGCTTGTTATTAAAACGGCCTTCATATTTCTTATCCTCATATTATTAATTCAAGTATATGAATATAATAAATTATTTTCCTGCAATGGTTTCTGTTTTTGAAAACAAAGATATATATATATATATTAAAATAAAAATTATTTTAATCATTTAATATAAATTCTCTCTTTTTTTCTTTATTAGTCTTATGAAACCTTACAGGTTTATTAAGCTATAACGTGCACCACGGTGAGTCCTAGTGCCTCTGTCGCTATACATCCGTCGACGGGAGACGTTGATCACGCGTGGAAGTCGGAGGCGACGGAGTAGCAGGATGGTACTCCTGGAGCCAGTTCTCCAAGGGGCCCAGTACCTGCTGGACTCTGTGCGTCTCCACTCTGCTTGGAATTCGTTGAACGTGCTCTCCGTGAAGTATGTAGCGGCGGAGGCAATAGTTCCCGTCGTGGCACGCGTCGGAGTGGAAGTCGCCCTCATCTGAGTTTCTAAAAACCCTTCCCCTGGAACCGTCGACTCCTGCAGCGGCTCCGGAGCAGAAGACGCCTCGACCGTACCGAGCATACCGCGCGGTGACATGGTAATGGGTGTCGGCTCGGCACGGAGACTCGGCTCAATCGGCTCAGAAGCCGACGCAGAAGGTGACGGGTTCCTCGCAACACCCGCGTCGCTTTGACAGACCGCAGGTTCGCTCGGCGGCACCGTCGCAGGCGAACGTGACAGTCGCACGATGTCCTCCAGACGGACCCTACACGATGTAATTGTGTGTACCGGTGTTGTCGTCGTCGCCTCGACGGTCGTTACGACGCGACTCGGCGACAATTCGAAGGGCGAGCTCGCCGACAAGCAAACGTCGGCCACGGTGGATGACCCGGCCTCCACGTAGTCCGCCAGCAATGGGTCGGCGAACCTTACCACTCCGGCCGCTATCAGCCTTGCCACCGCTGGTATGACCATCGCGCTTAGGTGGCTGCGGAACGCCGGTAATCGCCCACGTATGTGAACGATCACCGTGTACGCGCATGCATAAAGCGTGATGGCCAACCGCGGTAGCAGTAGCCGATAGCAGATCGAGAGCGATTTGGTTGCCGTCACCACCGCCGACACCAAGGAACTATACAGGGTGCCGAGGCGCCCACCGAGGTCAACGTCGTTGTCCTTCATAGCCGCCCTACAAATCGACGCCAAGAAGTCATCGTATGACCGAGTTGGCAACTCGGACATCACAAGTACCCCGTCTAGAGGGACTCCAAAATGCCTCTGCAAGTCTTCGAGGAATGACGCCACGGGTAGACCTACCATGGTCGCCAAATCCTCGATGGCCGGACACTCTCGGCGGTCCGCGAAGTTCAGACACTCGTATTCCAAGGTTGGTAGAATAACTACACAACCGTAAGGCATACGAGTGCCTTGCGACGCGGACGTAGCCGAGGAATGTCCGACTGCAAGGACATTTAGAGTCTCAACGATCGCTTGCGACGATGTCGCCGAGGAAACCTGGCTGCGCGCCGTGCCTCCACCGAACTCGCTCGCCGACCGCTGGCTCGCCGACAACAACTGTGACGTCGTCGTCGACGAGGTCTGCGACGGCGTTACAGATGCCGGTACTTCCGATGTCGAAGAATTCACCGCCGCCGATGTCGCCGCCGACGCCGCCGCCCGTGATGCCGGTGCCACCCTGCCCGACCTTGTAGAGTCGTCGTCGCTGTCCGACGAGACGTCTATTATTCTGACGCGCTTCTTGGAAGACTTCCCACGCCGTCCGGATGTCTCGCCGGACACTGTCGGCTCTTCTCTATGCGGTAGGACGTGCACTGTAAATAAAAAAAGAACCACTTTAGTAAAAGATGAATTTACGACTACAATGAACCGTTTAAATATAAAAATACCTACCCGAATCCAGGAATAGCGGACGCTCGTACTCTTCGTCGTCGACACATCGACGACGGTGCTGGAGCTCGTCATTCACGTAACTCGTGAGGTCGCGCACCCTCTTCTGAAGGCGCCTGGCCTCTTCCTCAGCGTTGGGAATTTTGTGCGCGACCGCGAGCATGGCTTGCCGGAGATCGGTAAGGGTGACCTTCCGGGTAAATTTCTCCTTCCGGTCATCAAAAAAATTGCGATGAGCGCGGGAGCCAGAAAAGAATTTCAGGACATAGTATTTGATCTGTCTTCCGCGCAAAGTGACCGGTGGCAGATACAGCCGACTCGACGATGCCGCGTTGTCCTTCATGTCTAAGGAGACAAGCAGAGAGAAAGAAACGTTGAAAGGTAAATAGATGAGATAAACAGATAAACGAACGATAACGCAGAATGCACTGTGAAAGACGGTCCGTCACTGTGAAAGACGGTCCGTCACTGTGAAAGACGGTCTTTCACTGTGACGGGCCGTCTTTCACAGCGAAAGACGTCG
The DNA here is from genome assembly GCA_030522945.1 of Trichopria nigra. Taxonomy (NCBI): domain Eukaryota; kingdom Metazoa; phylum Arthropoda; class Insecta; order Hymenoptera; family Diapriidae; genus Trichopria; species Trichopria nigra. The sequence goes on from JAPYZR010002877.1 coordinate 14,019, forward strand.
TGAAACATACAGGATCACGCCACAAAGTGCAGAAAACCTATGGAAAAGGGTAATACAGTGATACATAATGAAATATATTTGAAAATTTTAACCTGTCGACTTACCAGCCAGGATGACATTGAGATAATCGCGGTATCGTCTGAGGAGCCGTAAGATCGAATCGTCTCGGGCTGATCTGCTCCCGGTCCTCGCCCGAAAACGCCTCAGGACCTCGCCCAACGGAACGCCTCCGCCATCCGAATTGCTGAGAATATTGATGTCCTGCGGTAACGTGCGAAATCCGTTGTCGTACAGACAACGGACGAGTGCGTTAAAAAGTGCTTCTGATGTGTCGAGGCGCAGCGTCATCGTGAATTTTCTGGACCTCGAAGCGTCTTGATTGAAAGTTCAGAAACAATTATGGCTGCCGCACGTCAATCATTGATACGCGGCAGTTAGGTTGAATCGCGACTCGCTTGATCGTGACGCGCTACTCGATCGAAGCGCCGCCATCGTTTCGCGGATACCGTTAGGAACCCGCGAGAACGACATGCCCATCATCTCGCGGTACCGCAGCCGTGGAAAAAATAACACACACGGTGTGTATGGGAGAAAGGGTTTGCACAACATGTATAGCAGGGGGCCTTGCCACCTCCCTGGACCCGTGGCTTACAAACTAACCTAACCTAACCGTCACAACACGCCTGGACATACGCTTCCGCGTGGACATCCGGTTTCGCGTGTTTCAAAACTAACCTAACCTAACCGTCACAACACGCCTGGACATACGCTTCCGCGTAGTTTCAAAACTAACCTAACCTAACCGTCACAACACGCCTGGACATACGCATAAATTCTCTCTTAATAACTTTTCGAATGTTTTGTCTGGTCGTTAATTTTTAATCTCTTCTTAGTTTTAGGTAATAGTTATATAATTTATAAAACTGTATTACTTTCGTTTTTTATTGCAAAATTTCTGCCGTATTTTTGGTTAATTTTGTTTTTTTGGGTGTACAATCAAACCTATTATTGAATTATTTAAATTTCCTTTGATTTTCAAGATTTTCATGTCCCAAATTTTGACTAATTTATTAGTTTTATTTATATAACTATCATATTTATAATTTTGTTTACGTTTATTAATAACGCATACATTCCGTTAAATGATCACAATTATTAATTTGTGAGTATCATTTGCCCACACATATAAAAAAAACTTTATACATATACTTCAGAATTCTTAATAATTGTGAATTTTCTGTTTTTAATAAATTTTTACGTTCATCTTCTATTTTTTATTTTTCAATTTTTTCCTCAATTTTTCCATTATAAAAAAAGAAAACGTACAATAAATTCACATTTAACCCACTTGCACATGTCCGCGGTGCTGCTCGCCATCTGTCATGCGCATTCTCATATAATAAACTAGGGGCTTCGCCCCTGCGGCCTCCGGCCGCCAACCCCACCAAGGGGCTCCGCCCCCTGGACCCCCGGCTCGTTTCGCTCGCAAGATTGTCTTGATTCGGCCCTTCGGG
>JAPYZR010002878.1:0-15530 GCA_030522945.1 Trichopria nigra
TAGGGGATTCCCCGACCTTAAAACGTTGCTTCGCAACGTTTTAATGGACAGTCCTGGAACTATCGGTATGACATAGTTAAATATATATATATATATATTTGTTGAAAACATATATATATATATATATTTGTTGAATAAATTTGACCGCGGTTAGCAATCGCAAAAGTTCAACCTCCATACAATTGTCCTCCAGCGAAACAATCTAATAAAAGATTACGTATCCTGAGGCTACTTGGAAGAAATGAGAAAATCAATAACGATCATCTCTTTGGATCAAGTATTTTACCCTACTTTTATCATTATGCCGACCCTAGTTGAAAATGAAACCATTTTCTGGCTAATTTCTGTCCAGTTTACTTAATACATTCCATGTTAAAAGCTCAGGGGTACTAAATAATGTAACGAAATACCAGAAAAGATTCTACCAGGGAACTGTAAGCTTTAATTATAATGTATATATACGTATGTATGTGTGTATGTATATATGTGTGTGCGTTGTGAATCGAATTAATTGATACCAATATTTCAACGAACGCGGCATTAAATATTATGTATTTGTATAGCAGCGCCTATTGTTAACAGAATATATGTTGTACGTGTAATTCAAAGTAAAAATATTAAAAAAAAAAAAGTTGGTTTCACCTGAAAAGTATTAATAAATTCAATATTCTTGACATAACAATTGGACATTTTGAAAATAAAATTAAACCGCAAGGAAATATTAAATGAATGTAGAGAAAATGCAAATCCAATTTTGATTTATTACCACAACTTAAGTATTCGACGCCCTATTTGATTAAAATGTGAAAAGTATTTTTTACAAATAAAATTAAAAGAAAAAAAGAAAAAAAGAAAAAAAAAAAAAAAAAAAAAAAAACAATTATTTTAAACGTCTTCAGTAAACTTATACTCAGAACTGCGCAGTCGGTTCTTAAGATCTGAGCACGCTTACTTACTTTTAAGTTACCGGGTTAGAAAGTTAAGGCACTGAATATAGGTACAGGATACGTACATATAGCTACCGAGATATCTTCGAATGACGTATACGAATCGTAAAGATTCATTACTATTCCTTATTTAACTGTTACGTATTGTAAATTGGTTAATTTTATTATACGTTGTTTATTATTGAACAATGTTGTCCATTTTTACGTAGTTTTCCTTTTTTAATTTATTATTTTTTATTTTTTATTTTTGAGCCATAATTCATTATATTCATAATAACGTACGAGAATCACGTAGGCGATTTTATTTTTATTTTCCATGTACATTGAATGATGATATAATGTGCATGTTCCCGTAAGAAGCGCCAATAATAAAACTCGATTACGTAAGTTCCTAAAACTTGTATCTATTTTTACGATTCCTTTCCGTTTTGTGGAAGTCAGATAGATAAATACACTTATCTGCTTTTTTTTATTTGATTTTTTTTTCACCCTACCTTATCGCGCATGTATTTTCCTGCTCTACGTCGTCCTATCGCTTAACTAAAAGCTTAAATCTCTCGAACAGTTCGTGGAACAAGGCACTTCCCTCAAGGGCCAGATACAGAAAAAACAAACTTACTTACTTACACACATTGATGATGTCATACGCTCGAAATGAGGCTTCTTACTTTCCAAGTTTTTAATTCCTACACGAGAAAAACTGAGTTTGAAAAACAAAACACAGCAATAAGGCGTGAACTTTAAATCCTTGTGTATCTTTTCAATTATTGTTTTTTATGTATTATTTAATGCCATGTCAACATACCAACTAGAAGAAACGTAGTTTCTTGAATCGTCTCGTTGTCGTGTTATTATCGATTATATAAGATTTTATTGATGCTCGATTCTCGTCACGATAATAAATCCAAGACGACATCAGTCTTCATAGAAAATATAAATTTTATCATATCCCTCATCAAAATTTCTACGAATGATTTTTCCTTGGTTACATATTTTTTTTTTTTACTAGTAATCAATGTCGATTGACAAGAAGAGGACTTTTGGTCGACTTATTATTATCAAAAATATTTTTCAATTCTTATCCGTCATATATATATCATTTATTGATAGAAACCTTTTGGTAAAAGGCCAAATGAGTCCTTTTCGATCAGAAACACCAGTGTTTTTGGCTGCTGCCAAAACGTGTCGCTCCTATTACATATATGTATATTATGTAGAAGCTCGTAAAGGTGACGACGATGCTGAACTGGGCTTCCTCCACTAAGTGTTGCACTTCAACTTTCATTCCTTTCCAATCCTAACTTGACCCTCCTTGATCGCTACGAAAGGTTACAGAGCGATATACTATGTATATATGTATATACGTCACGAGGGTTGTGCAGGGATGTCGTATAGGGGTTATCTCGTACGATTAACTGCGCCGAGTGCTTCGTAATCCTCGCTCGTTATCCGAGGATTAGGGAAGAATGGTCGACTGGAAGAACTTGGCGACTAAGAGATTTTTACTAGATCGTTTCAATGCATGATTTCTTTTGTTTTTGTTTGTTTGTTGCAGATTGCTAGTATAAACAGTAACATGATATCAGCACAATTGTATCTTGTTGTTGTTTTATTTATTTTGTCTTTTTCCTCAATCTTTTTTTTTTAGATATATATATGACGTAGAGCATGGACGGCGCAATTATGTCGAGGATTGCAACGTTATCAACCGGAATATCTTTCAATTGCTATTTCAGTTCTACGTGCAATGAGATCGCAGTATGAACTTATATTTATATTTACCAGTAGTCGTCGACGTGTGTATTTTTTATCCGAAAAAGTAAAAATAAAAATCTATACTACTACTGCTGTACTGTACACGATATTCTGGAGACGAATTTTCTGATATAATGTATAATATTACATTTTTTGAAAAAACCATAATTAAAACTAACATCGAACGATTTTCCTTGTATAGTTATAATAAGTAATAAGTAGTATAGGTATCACTAGTGTATATGAGAACTTGAATTTTGGTTATTTAAATGGTGGCTGCTGTATTTGCATAGTCAATGTTGATATTTATTTATAACCATTAATTAAGAAATTGAATACCGATATCAAAGGCAGGCAGGCAGGCAAGCAGGCAGCAGCAGCGTCAGTGATCATTTCTCACAAGGCCTCTCTTTGAACATTTTAATTACGATACGTTAATTAACTTTCTCCTCCTTCAGAAATCAGATTACTCTTTTACCGTATATATAATAGTTGTGAGCAAAGCACGTAAACTCAAATAAAAGAAAGCTACACACATATATATTCATGTGTATATATATACATGCATGCTGCTGCTGCTATTGCTTCGAGTCGTTCGTTTCATCTTTTTTCAATTCAATTACCAAAAACAAATATACATATAATGTAGCGCGTAATAAATGTTAAAGTAGGGATTATGCAGTGGAAGCGTGTTTAGAAAGCATCCGGGCAAGCAGTAATAAAACGCGCTTATATGCCTGATGTTGGAAATCGACCAATCGTAAGTCATTCTATACCAGACGTTGCTATCGTTACTCGAGTATATGTGCGCATGAAATACACAACAACAATCAATTGATTCTGACAAATGCATTTTTCGATTGTACCACGGGGTGACATGCTTTCTTTAAATCTATAAACGGCAATACCCGATATATATATACCCGACACTCTTCTTCCTTCCTCGTAAATTCCGTTCGGCATAATTTTACTCTACCGGTTTACTCTCGCGCAGTAGTAGTTGGTTCTCTTTATAACACGATTGACCGACCACGTGGTACGGCGATTGCGTTTACCGAAATTGTTAATTTTTGATGAAAACATTTACTCGTTGCCTCTATATTGATCCAAAAATCAAAATCGATTCATTAAAATTGCGTTACTTCATTTATCGTACATAGTATATTTACCATTCACATAAATTACGTAAAATAAGCTAATCAATAATGTTTAAGTTAACACCGTAAACACAGTATTATACGGCGACGGGCGAAATTCGTGATAAGTTTAGCTTTTCTTCTTCAACTACACTGACCATTATTGCCGCACACAATAAACAAAAATTCATTCCAAAATAAAATTCCAATTAATTTCCACTTACCGGGTATACGATCAAATTACACGCCGCCGACATAAGTAACAAGTATGATGATTGCTCGTGAATATTTGATAAAAAGACAAGTAAGTAAGCCCTGCAAGGGGGGGCGAGAGAGAAAGAAAAACATGGATATACATGCGTACTGATGAATATAAAGTCATTCTTTCTCATATGGTGTCCTGTCAGAGGGCGTGCTCCTCTTGGAACGATCGGAGTGCGCGCGACTATTCGAGTTTAAAATTGTTCGAAAAATTCATTGCAATTTCTATCCGATGAAGAAAACAAAAACGACAATTGACGCGGCATGACGATTTCTAATGTTATATATCGACGGCGCGTTTGTCTGAGAACAAAAAAACGCGATACTTTTCGAGCATATAGTCGAGACTTTATTGCGTGGACAAAATGAAAAAAGATGTTTCAAAGGGAAACGCAGTCGAATCGTGGAGAGCATTGTCATTCTCATTCGCGCGGATAAACGCACGAGCGAAATGGAAAGTAATTAAAATGCACCGCGAGAAAATATTGCGGAACCCGAGGTTCCCGGCGTGAAATATGTGTGTCGAGCCGGCTTCTACGACGACGATCCAGGTCAGGCATATACACCAGCTGCAAAATGAGCAACAAGGCGTGTTCTCAGTGAAGCGATTCGCAAAAAGTTACGCGACACACACACACACACAGCCCGGGGATTTCAAGCTTATTGTACTAAACAAACGTGACGCATCTTATTCCTCCTTGGAATATCTCGTTTGGGAAATATCCTCGCGGATATACACGGTGCACTTGAAAAAAGCAACCATGAAACAATATAATAATATAGCGGCAGTAGAAGGTATATATATAAATACGCGCTATAAAGTAGCGGTCGTACCATTATTATATCTATATCCGTCAACTGAGATTTTTGTTATTGCATCGAATCTTGTACGTCAAAATTATTCATCCCAGTTCTTTAAGGACGAGACGCGGATCGTGACTGAATCAATCTCCCGAAATAACTCGAAACACCAACTTTGTAAAGCAAGCATTTTTTTGGAACGTTTTTGTCGTTGTTGTTGTAATTTATTGTTTGTATAATGAAATGTAACAAATTATTTTTTTTTATAATTTAATGATAATCGATATTTCTTTCTTTTTTGTTTGTGTGCGTTTTTCTTTTTTTTTTTTTTTAATGACCTTAACCGCTTTTCCAATTGCTTTTTATAATTAATTTCATCAAGGGCGCGCACCAATTACCAAATAATAAAAAAAAAAAAAAAACGAAAACTTATTAATAAATTGTCTTGATTTTATTACACTATTTACTTACTATAGATGTTTATACATTGGTATCTATACAGAACAGGAGTTTACCTGAAACACAATAAAATAAAACGATTGAAAATTAAATTAAACATTCTATAATATTTTTAAATTAGTATTTTACTACAAACAACGCAATAATTATAAAACAAAATGCATTGCAAAACCTGTCCAAAAAGGAATTTCGCAAAATACGCACTACAATTAATTATTAGTATAATGGCGGAGAAAATTACTTTTGAAGAGACTGTAAATGCAAGTTCTAACGGCAATAGATCAAACTATATAGAAGAGAACTTGTTTTTCATATATATGATGTATATGTGTCTGTATATAATATAATGATACTTATTTTAAATGAAACAGATGCGATATTCAAGGTTATGCGCAATATTTTATTGCATAGGGAATTAATATACCATATGTATACCAATGTGATACATTTTTTATCATATTGATCGTTATTAAAAATCATCGCGTCGTTAAAATCATTTTGAAATTGCATAAATTATTTATGCAAAACAAATGCAAAACAAGCCAAGTGATGTCACAAGTGATGTCAGTTTCAAGTTAGTTTCGACATGTGATTCTTAAAAGAGGATCTTTCTCTTACACGACTCGAACGTTCAGCGACAAGTCAGGTTCTCTCATCGCAGCATCACAAACAGAAGTGCACAGATATCATGCGGGAAGTGATTTCCCATGAATGTGATTAAGGACGGGGGATCATCTAAAGTAGAACGGTTACCCATCTAACCTCGCAATAAGAAAAATAGTTAATTAAAAATGATTGAAATGTATTTCCTTTTTATTTTTGGACTTTGCGAGGGTGATTCTGCACATAACAGATGAATTACCCAAGAAAATACTTGTATAATTAGTTTGATATTAAATGAGGATTATCCGAAATAAATTGCTTTTGTTCTGCAGATAAGGGAACGCGTATAATTTGTTTCGGATAGTCCTCGTTTAATTTTGAACCAAAATGTCACTGGTATAAATGTATAAATGTATTTTTCGTTTTTTTTTTTTCTTAATATGTATGTTAGAAAATATATCGACCACGCATACATATATGGGCAAGAGTCAGTAGTAGCATAATGGGCAGGTCACACACGCGGTTGGTTGCATTAAAAATGAAATCGTAGGTTTTCCGCGATTCTCGTATAGCGTATGTATAGGGTCGCGGCGTGCTTATTTATATAAAGGCGGGTCCGCATTGTGATCTCTGGTGGCCGCACCTTTTGAAATGAACGACGGTACATTTATGGCCGTCTGTCAACCTGCTTGCCTTTTAAAGTACCCCAAGATTGGCGTCTCGTCACTCGGCAGACGTCTATACAGAGACGCGCTTCTTCCGATTGAATTGACATCCGGACTTTCGCGTTTCGCACTATTCACGCCTCCCCCTCCCCCCTCTCTCTTTTCCCCCTTTTTTCCCCCCCCCCCCCCCCCCGCACAAAACGTAATTTTCTCGAAAGTGCTGCTGCTGCTTCTTCTTCTTCTTCTGTATATGCATGCACCATCAGGACCAACAAAATCAGAATAAGATAAACACATCGTTGTGGCTTTCTTAACCGATATAAAAAAAAAAAAAACATAATAATGATTATAGTTTCTAACAAATTATTAATTTTTATTTTTTGGAAAAGTGTATATGACGAATTTTCAAAATTGCTGTATTATATATGGTATATGGTAAAACTAATCAAGGTCTGATATATATATATATATATATATATATATATATATATATTTGTTAAGAATACTAAGAAGTTTTCCGTTGATATAAATAATAAATATAAAGTCAAACTCGATATTATTTTATTAGTTCACCTCCTACATTGTGATAATGGCCCAGACGCGCTTCAAGATCTTTAACAATCACTCATGAAGTAGACCAAATTAGGACGAGGAGTGATAAAAAAATCAAGACGTATAGATTCGCGGAAGACTCGCTCTTCTTCGAAGAAGCATACGGAGATAATAATAGCATTTAGCGTCGCATATGAGGGGACACCGAGTAGATTCGTCTAAAATATCATATACCTGTTTCGTCTTTATATGCATGGCCATTTTACTCACCACCAACCAACCTTGCTCCGCTTTCTCAAGTTCAATGCACTATATCCTTCCATGCGTATATAGAATCGAAATATGTATACCTCGGTATAGTATAAAATCGAGTTTCGACCAAATCTTGCACCCAACGCATATATATATATACGTATAGAGCTGCTGAAGAAATTCAATCGGAATATAGTTCTGCATTCTAGCATGGTCGTAACGCGTAGAGCCCTTATCATATGATCCCGCATTATTCAGCAAGAAGATTTACACGGTTGATAACGTAATTCCGAATCGCAGCGATAATTTATGCGGAAAATTGTACATTTTTAACTTGCCGACACATTACCTTGCCTTGCTCATTATGGCGTAAAATTATCAAAGTCGATCTTCCTTCCTGATTTATGGAAAATGCGTACATATCAACGATAATATTTGCACGATAAACGTGCGTATACAATATCTTAAATCAGTTTCATAGTTATACGTGAAAATATTATTTTGTAGTTAATAGTCAATAAGTGGATCCCGAACGCAAATCGCGCATAAAGGCGTCTTAAATTAGGTCAAGTGCTAAGCAGCTGGATCGAGTGCTTCGTTATAGTCAGTGATAACGTTTGATCCTATATAGTCGAGGGAAATGGAAATTTACGCGAGTCGGCAATACAACAATATCAATTCCTAGGCACGACGATGTGCCGTTGCTGCTGAAATATATTTGAGAAAGAAAAGCAGTGGTTTTTCACGAGCAGAAAACGATATCGTGTCGTTCGAGTTGCCCACGGTAGTTCCCGGATGTTGGCTCAAAGATTTGTGGCTGGCTCTGGATATCGATTGATTCTCGCAGTTCGACCATCCGTGTGCGTTACGAGCGCAAAACTGTCATCAATATTTTAGCAGCGCGCTAAAGCAAAATCCGCGCTGGACCTTTCCTTGCGTTAATTAACCGTAAACTGACCGGTTTTAGGGCTATTTTCGTAATTCCGACAAGCTGCTCTGTAAAAGCCGTGAAATTCAACGGATAGGTCAGGCGGCACCGAAAACCTCCGCGATTCTTCGACATCGCTTTATCGATTTCTGATTTTCACATGATTGTCATTCAAAAGCTGTAAAAACATTGGCGACAACATTGAGTCGAATAAATCAATAATCTGTCGTTACACGAGGACCTTTTACACAAGAGTATCTACATATATATACATATATCTACGGCTTTCGAGAGAACAGAGGCCAGGGGGAGGGATATCTCGAGCTATAAATACACTGTAAAAATAATTACTTATAATAATTACGTCTAAAAATCGTCAATGTGTGTATATTGCATAAGTATGTCATTGTTTAAGGACTTTCAGTCACTTTTCTTGACTCAATTGAAGTATTTCTTTTTACAGTGTAGTTGATGAATAAAAAGAAAATTTTTTTTTTGACTGAGAAATTGCATGAAATATATTTTAGTCATTTTTATATCTATGATTATATTACCCATCATGAGATTCATCGAACCGTTTCGTCGCACACCTGAATACGTGCTTTTTGCGTTCGTGTATTGTATTCCAATAAATATTAAGAGCGTCATTCCTAATTATAAACGGTGTCATCAGCAAGCGCGATCAGAAATATCATGGAAAATCTATTCTGGTCCGGATATACGTCAAGTCGGTAGTAACAATCACATCAGCATCATCTTATAGACTCTCGTCGCTTCTAATCGATAAAATAGTTGCAATATACATTTTCTACAATTGCATGAAAGAAGAAGAAGAAGAATGAGAGAGAGAGGGAGAAATACGTTGATACGTGAGATTTTAAAGAGTGTTTCCGCGGTAAGTACAAAACGATTCCGAGCATTTTATGTACTTTAGACGACAGTATACAAGAGATTTTCATCGTAATCGTACTATAGCGCGTGACGTCAGCGAGTGCATCAAAGCCGAAATCCAATTTTTATTCCGTCGCATAAAATAAACTTTACGTGTTTAGCATCGGCTTTTTCTGCTGTAATCTACTACATCCACCTTTTTTTTTTCGACGGCTTTTCACAGTTTTCTAATTTTTGTTATTGCCGTCCAGCCAGCCAGAAGTAGCAACTCGTGTCTTAAGCGCTTATATAAAGGAGATGAAAAGCTTTTAAAAAACATTGCATCTGGCTGAGGTAATCCACGTACCATTAACTTCACATTATAAAGTAACCTGCCAAGTAAACCGATTAATTTTATCCGGTCTTGATATAGGGCACTGCCATGTTGATTTTTTTTTTCAATTCACACATCGAGTCGATAAAAATTTCATTCTGTATAAACAATCAAAAAACACATAAAAAATATCGAGAGTAAACATTAACCGCGATACTTTATTTTTTAAATGTCAGTGCAACAATATCGTTTACAAACACGGCAATGTCGTAAGATCTATTCGAATGGACTTTGAGAGGAGTTCGAGCTTCTATACTCGGTAAAAAAGCAAAAGCCTTTGTAACTTTTTTTTTTTGTTTGTTTTAACATCGATCGATGACCCACTTCCAAAAATATTCGTTTCTATAAATTATGGGGGAAATCTTAATGTTAGATAGTTTTTTGATTTCTGAATAACTAATCGCTCAATGATATAATGCCGCATCATTATGATTACACTAGTCGTAACTAACAATGGAAGTCAGAGCTTACTTCAAATCACATGTTCGAGAAATGTGCCAAGTTCCTTTCAAATCGAAATTAGTTTTTGAAGCAACTTTTGATTAAATAACGAATTTTTTCGAGCTCCCCTTAAATCTTATCGGCATTAAAATGTTGTAAAAACCTAAAAGCTACGTTTAGGTATATCGTCGACTTTTTATGATCTTTATAGCTTTAAAAAAGAGCATTCCCACAAAAGGTCCTCGTCTCACTTGCGACTGCGTATAGTCGATATAGGCATGTTATTTTACTTTTCTTATACGATTTTGAATGAAAAACAAAAAGTGACGATATTATAATTGTCACATAGTCAATTGTTTCAGAAAATGTTAAGAAATGACAAATTTTTGTCACGACTATGCTATTTGTTACGTTCGATGAATAGCATTATATGGAAGTATCTATGTCATAGGTAACAAATGCGCGAAATATTATGCCAGCTTCCTCGAGTAATAAGAGTGCGTATGCGCAGCAAGGTAAGCAAGTTATTCCGATAGACATTGAACTCTCGTGGTATTAAAAAAGTTAATTCACTCCACGTTTTTCAGCCTTCTTTCATTCTTTAAATTGATCATTACAAATGTCAATAATAATAATAATAATGATAACAATAATAACAATAATAATATCAACAACAATAGTACATAATTCTATTAGATGCGAGAAATAAAAAAAAAATATATATATCTGCCGTAATAACTTTATGTCCAGCTTTGACTACTACATATGTCATCTTGATTGTGACCGTCGCACGTAAATTGCAATAAAATATATACACAACGCGCGTTGAGCGTCCAATTATATGTAAAGCTACCGCAGCCGTACGTATGGAGAAAAGCCCCATTATACGAATTCTTTATATTCGAGACAAAAGAACCGAGCTTCGGACGAAATGTCTCAATTATTCTCTCGGGCAGTCTTTATACACACCCCCCGGTGTGTGTGTAGAGTCGACCTATGCCGACCTATACGTGTGTATTTGCGATCTTTTGGCGAACCATCACCGCCGGCCGGCTCCCAACAACTCAATATGCGTTCGACCAATATCGATCCATTCTAATAAGTTTTGACGACAAAACTTTGTTCGATCTAACCGCACTTATTGAATACCTTGGGTTCCTCCTATAACGAACGAGTTGGGCAAGGTAACGTGTGTGTGCTTCAAAATCCGCCTACGAACAGAGTGAGCAGTGAATGACATTAAATGCCACGCGCAATTATAATAGGATGACGACATATATATAAGCTTCGTTCGTCGGTATTCCAACCTACGATTATTCATGATGACTTGATTTTCATTCGAGTATGTGTGCGCACACGTTATTGGGATTTTTCTTCTTTCTTTTTAATCAATTATTATATTTAACGTCGCATCCATAACTTCGATAATTAGCGACAAGAGGATGTATAGTATCTTCTGTTTACATTGATGATTGATTACATTACAATAATACAATAATAACTGTGATAAATATATTACGCAACTAAATTTGTTGGGATTTGATTATACGAGAAAATTGTTAAAATTTTAATGAAATTATTCAAAGCGCGTTTTGTAGAATTATTAATTGTTACTATTGTCTTATTACTTTCGAGCAAATTGTAATTCGAGAGAAATTTCACGAACATTACATTATCTCGATTACATTTTAATGCACGGCTTGACCCGTCCGACATTTACTGCTGCTGATAATAATTATTAAAGAACGTGAGAACCGATCGTTGATGATGATTGGCAGCAATCACTCAAACATTATCAATTAATTGAATTGAATTGTGCATTACGCATTAATTAATCAAACAATATCTTTTTTTTTTTTTTTTTTTTTAACGAAGAGAGTATATATATCGCGACGATATTTGCATAATTAACTCAACATTATTCGATTCTTGGCCATAGAGATTTAATTATATCGAAATAATCGGTACCGATTCCATTTATCACCATATAAACACACAGTCTCGTATTGGGAAATCCTTTGCTACCACAATTTGGCCGTTTATACGCTGCGGAAATATTGATTACCCGCAGATGATGATGGATTCCTATATGGATTATGTATATGTGTACGCACATATATATATATATATATATATGTATATATATATGTATAGCGGTATCGCGCAACGGGAAACAAATACTGGTTGCTGGTAATGGCATAAAACATCATTCCGGAATGGCGAGCGAATGACAAGTTCATTTCAGATTAGTCGTTTATTCAGAGAGAAGAAATATACATCAGTATATACTTTGTCAATTAGATATTTTCCTATAAGAGAAGTGTCCCATTATGTATGTACCTCTATATGTATATATAGGTGAATGAACCCCTCTCCAAAAAATGTGCAATAATCTACCAAACGTATATCTCTAAATGGCACGTTTTAATTTGTCAATACAATAATATGTAATTTTTTCCTTCACTAAAAAAAGCCGCGCGGACTCTTTCCGCGACTTTCAAGCTGCCCGAGCAGGCTTTTCGGTTCCGCGTATACCTGGAAAAATGGGCATAGCTCGCCGAAGCTTTGACAATGCCAACTGTGTGACCTACTGACGCGATGAAAAAAATTCTTGTATCGCGATTTTCACGAGCTTCGCGTCCTGTCGAAGATGACGCGACGTCATTTGAAAAATGCCACTGAATGCATCTGTATTAATGACTCCATTAATGGCCATTAATACCATTAATACAGCCGTTAATGGCCAGAGTTTATATACATATGTAGAATTATATAATGCAAGCGAGCAATTTGCTCCGCGGTTGATGCTACAGGTAAAAATAAAACATATTATTCGTGATGTATATGTAACGTATAATAATTAACATTTGCAAATGTAAAAGTCGCGCTCTTTCGTAAAACCCTGCAATTTATCGGATTTTCGTATCGCCTCCGAGGGTCATTCGGCATACGATTTCCACCAGCAATTCAGATAAGAGTTTATCAGCGAGCAACCGAGCCGTGCTGAGCGCACAAGACTGATGGCTACGGCTGGACTTTTTGATATTGCCCCTCGTCCTCTTCGTACTTCGTGGTGTGTTAGGGACAGAAAATCGCATAATAATAACAATCACTTTTTCGCATTTCACTAAATTTTCTTTTAGACAATCGTCGATTACTTCCTCCTCCGAGATTATATTGGTCCAAGTTTCAAAAAGAAAATGTATGGCGAAACATCAATTTTATTATTATTATTATTATTATTATTTTTTTTTTTTAATATTGACCAAGCTATTCTTTCTTTTAATTAATTACGCTGCGTGTACTTTTAAAAATTAAGTGCAAGAGTTCTTCAACAAGTTTACGTACGCTTTAATGATGGTGATTAACTTTAGGTTGATAACGGTGTCACCTCGACGTATCATCTTGCAGGCGATGACACGTGACAAGCACCAGAGCTAATATCAACTGCGATATATGTATGCATGTATATATTGCCATTGACATGAATGGTTTCATGAATCAAGTCAGTCCTACAACTATTGTATATTTTTAAATTTCTATAAAGTCGCAATAACCTGACGCAACAGGAAATGTTTAAAAAAAAAAAAAAAAATGAAATAAATTTTACAGAATATAATTCACTAATATTTAATTCACTAAAATAAGTGATTATATTAATGTGCAAGTTAAAATGTTTGCCATCTTTGAGTACGCGTTTTGTTTCTTCGAAATTGGTTCTTTCAATAAAATATCATGCAGAATGTTTGATCACATTCCTCCGGATTGCCTTACGATGCCGTGATAATGCAGTAATATCTCTGTCTGTCTCTGTCTGTCCTCATCTGCCGGGTAACAATTAGGATTAGGGGACGACCTTGGGAGAATTTTCGAGGTTTGCGCGCAATTATAGACATGAGGATTGAAGTGAAACAAAATGAATTGCAACGACAGTATAGGTCTTTGTTCATTTTATCATCGCGTGCAAACCCATCCAGGATCTGTGCCAAAGACCCGATTCCAAAAATCCATTCGCAAGAGATGCTAGCGCAAACTTCACTGCGGGTGTTCCTCCGCCCGCCGCCCGAACCTGCGCAACAACTGACAAATTCAAGTTTAATGCGTCACTCACTGAGCAAACATTTCGTCGCTAATTTCATTTTTAGCACATTTCAGATATCACGCAAGTTTCCTCAAACTAAAATATTCATTTCCACCTGAATTCGTCGATGATTGAACGAATGTACATCAGCGGCATTATATATAGATGATGGGCTGCTGCGAGAAATGAATAGGATTTTTAAAAAAAGATAAAAGGAAACAATATGAAGCAAACCTCACGTATTTATCTTTTGCGTTGCACGAACATTAATTAAATTTTTTTCGAAGTGGGTCGTACCGAGTAGTAAGGAGCGTAAACCATTTCTAGCGAATGAAACGACGTTACGGTTTCGTAAGAGCGTGAGGTTTTACCCTTTTCGATTAATATATAACATGTCGTTTCGCGCATCTCTTCGTACACCACGTGTCATTAATTTATGAAATTTTTATACGGATCTTATTATACTTTTAAAGAATTCATACTGGCGTGAGAAATTAAAAATAAAAATTGGAAGAAAAAAAAGTCGCGTGCAGCGCATTTATGATATTCTTTGACATTATTATTATTATTTATTATTAAATTTACGCGCGTCAACTTATTTATTTATCATTCATAAATGTTTGTGTCTGGCTACATATCCACCGCGTGGTATCGTGCATCGCGCCTTGTTGCATCGCCGTTGTTCAATCAGTGGCTCGCATAAAATTACGTCGTCGCTTGTGTGTTCTATTCTAACAATGCCATCAGACATTGGGAGTGTCTCCGCCGCCGACATCGTTTTGTTTGCTTACGCGTGCAATGAATCGCGGACATTCCAAACATTTTTCTCCTTGCGGCAATTGCGCGTGGAATTCCACTCTTTGAAGGAGTTATACGTATTTTTCGATTATAAAAAAAAAACAAGCAAACGCCCTTTCAGACTTATTAGGGTACTGACTCCTGATGTTCTGCTGCGAGAGAAATTTTATTTCCCGCAGAGCGCCAAAAAATATGATGATGTAAAAGGCTCATATGTGTGCGTGTGTGTGTGTGTTCGGAAGGTTGACAAATTTGCTAGTAAGAGCGACATTTTTGTTGTTTGTTTTGTTAACCTCGTACCAATTGAGAGTGAATTTTTAATTTCAACATTAAGTAAATAGCCTCTTCTCTGTTGGTGATACATTTTAAATTCATTCGCGTAAAGGTTATCGGCGCAAACTTTGTTATCGAGTTTTGTGTTCCGAATACCGGAATCGTTTCAAAGTATAAGGGGCTTTATAATGCACATAAAAATGAGATCACATTTTTGAATAAAAAACTAGGGGCTTCGCCCCTGCGGCCTCCGGCCGCCAACCCCACCAAGGGGCTCCGCCCCCTGGACCCCCGGCTCGCTTCGCTCGCAAGAT
>JAPYZR010002879.1:0-15530 GCA_030522945.1 Trichopria nigra
ACCTTCATTCGACCTTGCCATGACTTTGTTGAAAATATCGTATAAATATCGCTTTGAACGTAAAATTTTCCGCTCTTTCCAAATCCGGGATAAAAAATAGGGGTTTCCATTTAAAAAAATCACTCTGACCTTGAAATAACCTTGAAAATCGAGTTCAAGGTCAATCTCCTTGGTACCATTGTTTGACCCCCTCTATCTCCTTCAACTTTTGTCTGAACTATTTCTTTTTATCTGGCGTAGATTCCACAAAATTCCGGTGGGGCGATTAAAATGGCCCACCGTGTATATAAGTGGCTTCGTAAAGAGATAATGGATTATGCGCGTATATATTATATATATATATGTATAAGGTGGGCCATTTTAATCGATCCACTCAAATACCTCAAAAAGTAAGAGCTGTACAAAAAAATTGTTTCAACGAAAATTGTTCAGGATAATGGGGCCCATCTTTTGACATTATTGCTTTTGACCTTGTTATTAATTTTTAAAGTTATTTATAATGGGAATCCCAATTTCTGACACCGGATTCGAAAAGAATGGGAAATTATACGTCTGAAACGATAGTTTTTAATTTGTAAGAATGTGACCTTCAGAAGGTCAAATAAAGGTGAAATATTAAAAAATCGTCCAGAAGTAGTTTTCTTCGTCGAACTGTTCAGTATTTATGGATGATAAATGTTAGGCTTTGAGGCCAACGATCTTGATCATCTTGACTTTAAAGTTAATTTTCAAGGTTATCTGAAGATTCGAGTAATTTTTTTTTCAAGGAAAACCCGTTTTTTACCTTCATTTAACCTTTTAAAAGTCACATCCTTATAAATTAAAAACTATCGTTTCAGATATAAAATGCTCTGTCGATTGCAAGTCTTAAAACAGGGGTTCCCATTTAAAAAAATCACTTTGACCTTGGAATAACCTTCAAAATTAATAACAAGGTCAAAATCATTATTCTGAGCAACTTTTATTTAAATAATTTTTTTTGCATATAACGTTTTTGAGATATTGGGGTGGATCGATTAAAATGGCCCACTCTGTATATATATATACATACCTGCGTTTGTCTTGTAAAATTGTTATTTTGCACGTATTATAGAGCATCCGCTATCGGATACTCTGTTAATATTAATTGTTTACGTCGTAACTTTTTTCGTGACAAAGGATAATATTGCGCATGCGTGACAGAATAATGCTCAAATGCAGTGTTTTTATGACAAATATATGTGGGGGGTCGTTATAATAATTGTTAATGAAAATTTAATTGTCTTGACTTTTATCTTATATCTTATGCAGCCATATCCTATACCCATCTATTTTTGAGCTCAATTTTACACATACGAACTTAAAAAGAGCAACTAAAGAAGTACTTATAAAAGTAGTATGTGGGAGGATTTAAAGGAGTACATATTGTACTTGTCTAACATTTTACATCTGCTCATTTTGGAGCTCCATTGTAGAAAGTAATAGAAAAACAGTCAAAATATATAGTTAAGAACGGTGCGTTTACCATATTTATCATATCAGAGGAATTTATTTTTATTTTATGATTATTTATTTATTTATTCATTTATTCATTCACTTATTTATAACTATTAATAAACGGACTATATAATAGTCCTCATAGATAATAATGCGTGATGATTATATTGAAGAAGTTGTACTTCACGTCAGTATTTTTATAAAACATAATGGGTGATTTTAGATTTGGAAAACAAAATAACGTTCCAAAGAAAATAAAAGAATGTCTCAAAATGCTATAACCTGCGAAATCTCTTGACTTCGTAAGGTTTTTCTATATTTGTTTATAAACTTTGGAAAAATTTTATTTTAACTCGCGAACCAGTTCCCAAATCGTTAGCTGCTCTTTCGTGCTGGGTCGACATTCTTGGTGAAAAATTTATCGCTTCTATGTCACGTGCAATACTGCGGAATATCCCTTATTTTGACAGATAAAAATGATCGGCAATATGGATTCTAGTAATACTAAAACGAAGATGTCAAGTAAGTTTGCATTTGGGAGAGTTACAAGTCGAGAAAAGCTAAAAGGTATTTTTGACGAATAAGGCCCGTCTATTCGACGTTACTTTCGTAAAACGTGCATTGGTCGAATTTCGAAAAGAAATTCCACACTCTCGTGTAGAACTTGATTTTCTATGGTCGGGGCGACTTTTTTTAATTGACCAAAATATTCGCTTTCCAATTAGCGATTAATCAATCGAAAATGTAAAAAGTTTAGCAATAAAAGGGTATATTGTGGTAAAAATGGAACGTAATCGAAACGTTAATTGAAACGTTTTTGACGCTTCGATCACTTTCCGTTCTTTACATATATATATATATGCTCGAGTTTTATCAATTTTCGAACTGTACATGAATATTTCAATTCCGCCATACATGAATTTTGGGCCATGGGACCTCCTCAGATGTGCCGCGCAGTTCCTCCGATATGTGTTCCCAAAACTATCCGAGGAAATTTCGTTAAACGGAGCTGCTCAAGAAAAATGGAGCAATGATATAAATTTAAAGTTTTTTTTTTCATAAATCCATATTGCATTTATTGGGAATTTTCCTAAAATTTCATTTGGGTATAATATCTGTGTTCCATAACAAGTCTATGGCGGAAATTCGCAGCAACAAATATATGTTTGAAGAGGTCGTACAAAATCTATGTTTAAATAAAATATCGAGCCTATTATTACTCAATCAATAATAGATTGAATTTTATAAGCTCGACAGGTACCAGCACTTTTTGAACTCTCGTTCTGTTCAACATTTTGAACGAGGAGTTGCTGCGGTCCCTATAATTAGTTTGCTCAATTTCAATGCGTGATAACATAATTGATGTTTAGGTATAGAGCAACAGCTCAACGATGCAGAAAACGTCTGCAGCAGTTTAAAAGTACAATTGGATTATATGAAAGAATTGTACGGAAATCAATCGGAACCGGAGAAGAGCGACGACTCGCAGAAGCTGTCCTTGGAAACGACTGTCTCGCAGTCGGTTTTGCCAGTGTTTGCCAAGGTACCGGATGACGTCGACGACGAGGAGAGTGATAACAAATATTACCAGATTTTGACGGAAATCAGTAAAATACATGAATCGCCGGATTACGAGAACGGTAATAATGTACAAACAAAACGCATACATATAATACATATGGCTTGCGAAAAAACGCGAGAAGCCGGTTTCACGGTCAAATCCAAGGGCACTGAAATTTAGATCGTGTCAAATGGGGGTCTCTATCTTTTTATCGACTATTTATTACTTATCCAGGTACAACTTTAAACGTCGACTATATAATTGAATTGAAACATTATTTTACGAGGATTACGCTGTTTTGATTTTTGATAAAATAGATTTTTCTATGTGATGGTATACGGAAAAACGGAATAGTTTTATAGTAGTTTGTAACTATTTTTTTTTTTTTTTGCATACAGCTATAACTTGTTTACTATATTTTACTGTATGTAAACAGTAGTTTTAACAATGCGGGTAGTTAATAGTATTAGTTAGTTGTATTAATTAGTAGATTTAACCACTTAATTCATTAAGGCCAGTATTTTAATGGTAAAATGTACTTAAAAAATAGCTGTACTATATCTTACTATTATTAATACTAATTCCAACTAGTTTGTATTTTACCGTATAGTATTTAAATCGAATAATCAATATAAAAAGAAGTCAATATACCGATATCCTATTTTAGATAGTAAATCCAATTTCTTTTCTTCTTATTTATCACAAGCGCATTCATTTTGCTTAAATCCTTTTAAAAGATTGCAAGCATTCCACTAAGTATTTTAAGTCGATTAAGTTAACTTTGATAAAAAGTTGAAATCATAACCTTTAACTTAATAAAGGATTAACTTAGTTTAAAAATTGGCGTCGTGTCTAATTTTAACTTGAAAATGTCAACTTGGTTGATGAAAAGTTACATTTAATTTTAAATTCGAGAAAGTTATATACATTACTCGAAAACTTATTCACTTAACTTTCAACTTTTCAATTTTGATTTCCTTAATCAACTAAACTATTATTTTTTAATTACTGGTATATTTAGTCACAAATGGCTTACCTAAAGTTAACTTTTTTGTCCATCAACTTCAACTTAACTTTCTTAATAGAAAAAAAAAAAAATTAACTTGGCCAACTTCAATCTTTTGTACGTGGAAGAATTGAACGTGGAAACGAGAGTAGATTAGCAACTTTTAATCTCGGCGGTATATAAAAGTATATTGTATACGTGGTTTGCGGAGCCGCAGGGGGGGGGGGGGGCGGGCAACTTTTACAACTCGTTTCCGACTCGCGTTCTAATAAGTGTTGCGTATATACGCTAATTGTGAAAGCTTTCCGTGTTCGTGGCAATTATATGATCACGTTTTTTTTTTTTTTATTATACGTATAGATGCACTCTGATCTTAATTAGATTATAAATGAACAGAAGTGTCAGACAATGAAGCGATAGCCGTCGAACCGGTATATCAGTTCAAAAATGTGGACGAGCAAAGCGGAGATTCATCGGAGAAATGTCACATTACGAGGTCAAGTGCAACGGCCATACGAGCGTTGGAAACGAGCGATTCGATGGTATCTGATGCATCATTATTTATTATCATCAGGAAAAATATAATATATGCTCTTTCCACGAAACAAAAAGGAAACGAGTCTCGTAACGTTTTTATTTTCTCAAATATCTCGCGAGTTTACGTAATTTGCGCGTTTATACATATAGAATTGACACTTTCTTTATAGATAATACGAAATATGAACGTTTTGAGTTTCTTGTTACATATATAGTTATGTCAGACTTTAATCTTTTAAGACAGTTATTGCAGCTTATAAGCTGCAACAACAAAGATAAAGATTAAAACGTGACTTTCAAGTAATATAGATTTCAAGTATAAAAAACCTTTTTTTTTTTTAAAGTAAACTAGAAATTACAATAAAATACAATGATTTTTTAATTAAAAAAAAAAAAACCTTCTGAAATGGCTAGACGGATACCGCGTGTAAACTGCACGAGAATCAGCAGTTCGGACCTGAGGTTTCCCAGTCGTTGCCCGGCACAACGCCGATAATGAAACTGTTCCTAGACGAGCAACACAGGAAGAAAGAAGAAAAAAACTTATCAGCTAGGAGCGAATCGAAAAAAATCGAACTTTCCACGAAGCTTACCGAAAGCTACGAAAGCGTCCATACTCAGACGTACAAGAAAGCGAAGAAAATCGCAAAATGTGATAAAAAATTCAGGATCACGAATCGGAAATCGTCAAGCGTAAAAACCGACGAAAGTTACGTTCCGACGGTAAAATTGAAGAAGAAAAAATGCCGCTTGAGGAGCACAAATTCCAAGAGCACCGTCACGACGAACAAAGAATCGAATGTCACTGATAAAAGGACGGCGATTAAACGCCGCAGACCCAAAAGTAATCAAAAACATTGGTAATGAATAATACGAGACATGGATTTTATACATTTTTTTATGATCTTTCCAGTAAAAATATTAATTTTTACACGTACAAGTAAAATACGGGTGAAAAATGCAATTTACGTTTTTAAATTACTTTTTCGATTCGTTCGTACCCTCGAAACGCTCCATAAAAAATGCAGAAAAACAGCTCATTCAACTACGAATCTAGTAGTAAATACAAAATTCTAAGATGATCAGTTTTTACACACGATAAATCGTTTGAAACCGAATGTCTAGAGTACAAGTCCCCTGGATTATACGTAAATGCATATAACACAGGGGCCATCTTCCTCGGAGATCCAACTGCTCGTTTTTCCCTTCAATTTTAATATATCCAAAAAACTTTTTTCTTCCTTCAAAAGGAAATTTATTTCTCTTTTACATAAAAATATGACATTCATGATTGACAGTGTCCAAGTATGCCAAAAAGTAAGACAACCTTTAATAACAAATTTTTCGCGACATTCTCGAACGCATCATCATGTGTTACATCGTGTAAATGAATAAGGTTGCGAAAATTGTATGTGTGCATTTCACCTCGTCAGTATATAAATGGAAACGCAAAACATATATTGTTATGGTAATAAATCACGAGAATTAAGTTCAATCATTCATTGATTACCATAAACATCAAAATTATTATTTTGCCGACATCAATATTGATAAACATACGTGCGAATGTCGTGAAATTTCCCTCGAATCTTGATCTTGTATATATTCTGAAATAGAAGTAATAACAATAACAATAAAACAACAACGACAATATATATATATACAATATTTTAAATCCATGCAATGATATAATCAATTAAAACATGTTTGAAAAACATTCCAGTAAAATTACTTGTATTATTTTAATGAGTGATTAATTTTGCAAATCAAATTCAGGTAATACAGCGATGTTGTCAAACGGACACACGTTACATGTGCGCGATTCGCGTATGTCGAAGGTGAATTCAAAACAACGATCGAGCGACGTCTTCGAGATTTATAATAACAAAGACACTAGAAGCGAAAGTATCTCATTCTCATCTAGTAAACATTCGAAAGTGGCTTGTTCAACGCAGGACGTGACAAACGGCGAATTTGGCGTAAAACTCCAACAAAAGCTCGCGCACGAAAAAAATACACAGCATCAAAAAAATTACCAAGACAAACCGGAACTCCCCAGCATGACAACGTAAGTATATATATATCGTACAACGAGAGATCGTCTTGTTTCAAATCTTAAATATACAAATTATAATAAGGCGACATTGTCTTCCTATACTCAGTGTCAATAAAGAGGGTTGCCGAGAAATTGTCTGCAGCACGAAACCAGTTTGCTGCAAGGAAGTCTGCAAGGTACAAAATCACAAAAAGGAAACCTTTCAATCAGGCACCAAAGTGGATGCCCAAAATTCCAAGGCAGAATCGGTCGTTCATACGAAAACGTGCCCGTCGAACAGCTTCGATCCGCTACTTGCCAGGAATTACGAGATGCCTACGGTTGCATCGAAATTGAAGCAGGTCCAACGTTCCTATTTCAATCGTTTCAACATTCGAAACATTCCCTTCGTCGTTGGAACGTCTGTGACGCCTAGTCACAATCTGGGCCTCAATATCCAACAAGTAAGCGAGAGTCTGCTTTATTATCATTATTTTTTATTTTTTGTTCATCGTCATCCGTGTCAACTGCAATGTTGCCATTGCAATCTTCATCACCGTCATCGCTGATACCATGATCCACTTTACGAAATTCCTGATTTATATTATCGGTGTCGGCATCATCTCGATCGTTATCGTTGGATAAAATATGGCCTTCGTTATCATCGACGTCACTATATACGTAGACATTGATTTTTTGATCATTTTGATTGTCGTTACTATTCTCATCAGGGTCCTTATACTTACTGGTATCACTCGCAGTGTCTCAGGATAAATGACGTATGTACGTTTTTTTTTGTTTGTTCGTAAACTCGTCAACAGGTCCTGAGCATCATGAAAACCACTCATCCAATGTCATGCGGTATTCACAATTTATTCATTCATAAAGCGGGGAGAGGTTTTCAACCGGTAAAGTCACTTCTGGAACGACTCAATGGTCAATACTCCATGGAGAGATTCGTGGAAAATGAAAATGTGCCGGACAGTAACGCGGAAAACCAGAATGCTCAGTACGCCGAGAACGGAAGTGGGACAATGGTGAAATGCAATCGTGGATGTCAGAAGCAAATATATGCCAACAGCAGAAGTACATACGAGCCGCTTTACGAGGAAGAAGTGAGTCGATTAAATGATTTATTTCTTTTTTAAATTTAATTTTATTGCCAAAACTTCGCCAATTTGAGGTCAGACTTTGGTCATGAGAAAAATTGTCAATATTTATGGTAAAAGTTACAATACTTTTTGGAACTTTTACCATATGAGTATGGTAAAAATTGTCATTCAGCATATCAATTTTTATCATAAAGAATTGCAATTTTTCTCAGGACGAAAGTCTGTCCTCAAAATGCCGTCTGGTACTCAATAAAATTTGCCAGAAAAATGTTCTCCGTGATTAATTAACCGTTTAAAGCTGAAAAACAGCAAAAAATCTGATATTTTCTTCCAAACACTCATGAATCTGAACAAGAATCCGTATCGTCAGAGAGCATTAAAACTGTAGATCGGGTGGAGTATACAGACTCGCACTAAAAGATACGATAGTTTATAAGAATGGAAATTTAAAATGGCGACCACTGAAACAGCTGTTTTTATACATATGACTGTAATAAAAAGCTTTACAATTTTTTTTTCTCAATAAGTACG
Organism: Trichopria nigra; assembly: GCA_030522945.1. Taxonomy (NCBI): domain Eukaryota; kingdom Metazoa; phylum Arthropoda; class Insecta; order Hymenoptera; family Diapriidae; genus Trichopria; species Trichopria nigra. The sequence continues at coordinate 8,259 of JAPYZR010002879.1, forward strand.
AAAAAATGTACGAAAAGATTTTACAGAAGGAAAAGGGCTTAGAAGTAGTAAAGAAATCTGAAGACGGATGAAGACATGTAGTTTCATCAAGATTTTTGAATTTTTATAGATTTTTCTGGTCTTTTGAGGTTGCTAAAGAAAAAAAAAAAAAAAAAGGTCGAAAAATGTGGTTTTTGGGATTTTTGAGGGCTTTCCACCATAAAAAAATTATTATTTAAAAATATTATTTAAAAATATATCTTTAAAAACACAAGAAGAATACATATTTCAAGATGTATTATTTTGTTGTACATTGCACTATGTGAAGTCCACATCAATTAAAAATTTATTTTTTTTTGTTTATCGTGTTAGTGAACTTCAAACATTATAAGAAAAATCAGGTTGCACTAGAAAATCCCCAAAAGTGTTATTGCGTTAAAATCTTCACTCCCAACGATATTTAAAAATTTTTTATTTTCGTACTCTCTCCGATCATTCTGACGTCACATTGTAGTCACACTGACTACCGGGCATTGCCCGCTAATTCCGTCTGATATCCGGGCTTAAACGACATTTATTCATTGTCATCTTTCCTACAACTCTATCTCAGAATTATATGGACAATGTTATTGACGTAATTGAGAAATGTAAAAGATGATGATGTTTTCAAGGTTTGGAAAACTCGACATTTAATAGACATTATATATCACAAGTGGAAAGTCTTAGAATGTAAAAACAAAGTAGTGATTTGATTATCATTGCATAATAATGTCATCGATATAGTGTCTATTACGTCGAGAAATTTTACGTTTCTGACAGGTCTGCAAAAGTGTAAAATATATAGTTCTGAAGTAAATTTATTGCAAAAATCATTAGAAAAGAAAGAGAATGTTTTAATGCGGGAGAACAACTTGTTATCTTTGCAAGTCCGCCATTTAGAGGAAATACCAAAACATTAACGAACGAATTCAACATTCAAATTTGAATATATACAGTTTGAGTAAAAATTATGCACGAGCGTGAATTTTATTATCACTTTGCAGGTATATATCAATAATACATATGTTCAAGGACAATTTTGAAAACAAATTTCTATTTAAGACTGAACGTTAAAGGTTCCGTGAATTGTCCATTTTCTATGACACGTTTATTATTTTAACGTATAGGCAGAAAGCCAAGTCCTGATATATTTTAGTTTCAATCGTAACACTGAATTTCTATTTTGATTTTTAGAACGCTATAAACAAATCAAATCGATTTTAGTTCAATATACAGTTGAATGCCGAATATTAGTCGCATTTGATTGGGAAAACGTAAAAATTTAAATCTTTTTGGAATTGGTCATGTATTATTTTATTTGTTATTATCATCGTCCTCATCACCATCATCATCATCATCATCATCACAATCATAATTATCATCATAATCATTATCGTCATCCTTTAGAATCGAATCAACTTGTTTTCCTCCGAGATCTGAAGAAATTACAAAAATTCCTCGTCTGGCGAATAATCGTAATGATGAAAGATCGCGCCTTACATTGAACTAATCAATTACTACTTTGTCTCTAATCATCAGCTGTCTGGTTCCCCGGGTATATCCCAAAAGTTAGATCAAGCAGAAGGAGATACGACGAATATTGAAAACCATTATGTCTCTGTATACTTTCCAGTCTGTTCAAATGCGTATTTCTGTTTCTATATAGTGACATTTTGGTTGATCGATTAATTTATATGCAATCTCTGCAATTAAATTTTTTGAAGACTTCTCTTAAAATGTATAAACATTTGCATTGAATTTAACGAGAATTGCAGAAAGTTTAATTCAAGTTTACGTCAATGTTAATTACAGTTACACATATTTTCATTGATTTGAATTATGCATACTACAGTTTGAATTAAAAAAATATGCAATTTAATGACATTTTTAACAGTGTATGTACAGGCAGCATTTATTAACAGAATTTTTGATCGGTTAAAATGATTAAAAACGATTAAAAACGATTAAAAAACGGTTGAAAGCGATTAAAACGTTTTTAATGAATATAAATGAATTTAAAATATAGAAAATGACATGAGCGACTACAGAAGCTATATTGTGAGAGACAGAGAGAGAAGGAGAGAATAAGGATGCAATGCGACCTACCATACGTGAAACAAAACCTATCAAATGAAAAAGAATTGGACGAAATTCACGAACGAGAATAATAAAAGAATTGTCTGGAATTAAACAATTCTTTTATTTTTTAATCATATTTGAATATATCAATTCTTTAGTTATTGGTATTGGTTAATTTTATACAATTCATTGTCATTTACTTTGTGGAAGGAAAGATGAATCCATACGAGGATCAAGACTTCTTTAAAATAATGAATTGTATACATATATATTTATTATACATGTTTGTATAAGTATATATAAGAAATATAATTACAGGAAAGTCGACCGGACGTTCAGTGGATTGCAGTGGGAAAAAATTCACATTCGTGTTCGGTGCCAAAAATTGAAGATAGTGAAAGGAGGAGCCTACCACAAGCATCATCTATACATACTAATTTAAATGAAATGAGATTGTCGCTCACTAATCACGCTCTAGTACCGAATCAAAGAATGGTAAGCATTATCCCATTCACAAACACACACATTTATATATAACGAGTAACAATTGTATAAATGTAAACATATATAAATGCACATGTAATAGTAAGTATATATAAATAAAAATCATTAAAGTTTTTAATTCAAATAATAATTGAAATATCCCTATAGTAGAAATTAATCGTGGCGCTGTATCGATTCTGTCTAGATTACCATGAATAATAAATTACGGGTTCTAGGAAAAACTACACAGATTAAAAACCTTGAAAAATAGCCCACTCACGTAATTCATTAACGATTTTTATTTGCAGTTCATGTTATTGTTCATCAGTATTGTCATCGCTATCATAATTATTATTATCGCAGCCATTAATTTTATCGCTGTCACTATTTCCAAAACATTATTGATATTATTGCTGCGATTGTCATCATTGTCTACTTCACTACAATCATCTCCAAATTCTACATTTCCTTCTCTTTCTTTATTTGTTTCTTCCCACTCTTCACGATCCTCCTCTAATTCTATTATAAGCATTCCTCTCTTACCTGCTCTTGACTTTCAGCGATGCTAATACGATGATTGTAATATCCACATTGTATTTCCTAATTCTAATACTTGCAATTTATCAAATGGTTCATATTTATTATTATTAAATTTATTTTCATTAAATAGTACTCTTACATTATTTATCAATTTTTTAAAATGTAATTTCTTTTCCATATCCGCTAATTTTAATGGACTACATTATTTTAACCTACGACAGAATTGCTTATAGAAAAAGTCATATCTGATATTTTCTAGACAGAAGCGATGTAGAAAGGAGGCAGAATATACAGTAATTTTCACTATAGATTTTTTAAATAAAATCTAGACAGAATCGAGAGAGTTTCTCATACAGATTTTATGGTCGTTTTCCAATGTACATATAGTGTGTTTGCGATAAACTGGAAATACCATGATTACTGTAATATATATTCTATTTTTAAATGAATTTCCATATTATGCCGGAATAAAAACATGTTGTATAATTATTTAATGAATACCATTTCACTAAGAATTACATAATAAAACAAACATTTTGACGTGGGAGAAGAGAATCAACATGTTGTTCTTAATTTTTAATCAAAATTTTTACAATGTTTTACATTCGTGCAATTATAAAACTTATATTTCTTATCAACATCAATGTCAACCCATTAACCGCCAAATAGACTGAAATTTTACCTCTACTTATATAAAAATATGAATATAAAATATGAACAAAATCGGGAGAGAATTTTTTGAAAATTGCAATTTTTTATCATTTTTTGTTTTTTCGAAGAAATTTTTTTCTTTTTTCTTAAATTCGATGGTTGAAACGCATTTCAATTGACTTAAAATGTCTCGTAAGTGAATATTTTTTAAAATGACTGTTTTATGTTACCAAAATGATGGTCAGTTTTTTTTTTTTTTTTCGGGATAAAATACCAGGTAAATTTGAAGCTCGAGCAACGGACTTGTGCTGACACGCAGTCATAACGTTAATTTGATAATTGCCATTAAATGTTTCGAAGGTGGACGTGAGAATTGAAGATTCGATTGGCAACAAAAATCACGAGGCAATCAGTGCGGTCAGCACGGAAAAGACCAAGGAGATACATGGCGTCCTGGTCAGACTACACAACCAATTCGAAGACATGAACACGTATGATATTTATTTATTTATTTATTTATTTATTTATACGAAATAAAAAAAAAAAAAAAAACAATTGTTTTACTTTTTCTTCTAAAAATTTCTAAAAAAATTTTTTTTTTTACAATCATTGGACTGATTTTAATCGAGTTTATACTTATGTTGATAATTCTTTTTTCCTTATATATATATACATAAAGCATTCATGATAAAATTTTGAATGATTTTATTAAAAATATATATTTTTAAAAATATTTCCTTATAGACGTTACGTCAAGATGCAGGAGGAATTAGCAAAACGGAAAATCAAAACGTCACCCAAAGAACTTCTAGATCTAGAATCAGAATTGGAGGCAAAAGGGGAGGAAATCCGCGCAGTTGTAAATTTGTACAGAGAGGTAAATGTACTTGTACATTTATTTCATTTTTCATTTTTTTTTTTTTTCACAAACGGAAATAATAATCGAATTTTTTTCTGTCAATTCGCGAAGCACGACAATCGGTCTTAAAAAAACAATTTTTGTCAACATTCTACATTGGTAACACACTCTATAAACTCTTCAAGTCTTTAAGCGAATGTTGCGCGAAGCAAGTGAAAACGGACACTTTCCGCCCTCTCTGCCGGGCGGAAAATGGATACTTTTCACGCAGCGGCGACGTAAAAATAATTTTACGTTTCATATACACCATGTGTGTACAAAACAAAACGTGTTAATGTGTTAAAGAATGTGATTTAAAAATGAAAGATATATTAAAGAAAAAAAGTCGAAATTTTATTGGTCGTTACGAGATGATCACGTATACTATTCACCTAATGACTCGCAGAACCGTGCGTTTAATGAACCATCCGATGTCCGTATGCCCTCACGTTTTCGTCGTGTTTTGTCCCGCAGGTGATGGCTTTAAAGCAGCAGATAAAAAGCTTGCACGACAGGAAAAGCTTCGTCTGTATCGCAACGGAGGAGACTTGTCGGCAGGCGGCACTACCAGCAATTCAGCCACAGGCCTCAAATCGTTGGTCGAATTTTAGCGGTCGCAAAAAAATTACATACGGATTGCGCGAACCTTCGACGGCTTCGCGACTCGCCAGTCTTCTACGACAGATTCAGGCGTTTCAGAAACAACTCTCGTCTTAATAAAAATAGATTTTTTAAAGTCCAACGTGATTATTATTATTTTTACATTTGCTATATATGTATATACACAACCACTGCACTACTGCGCCATCTCACGATTCGCGCGCTGACGTTTCGAAACTGCTAGACGTTCGGGCATTAACTATTTATTTAACGCAGTATGTATATAGCGTCTGCTTCACTTGCCAGAACGTGACGTGCGTCGCTGACGTCATCAAGGTTACGTTATTTTATCAGACGCGCACGATAAGATTCCTATAAAGTCTAGTCTAATTTCTTCTTTCTTTTTTTTTTCAGCTTTATAGATTGCGACGATAGACGCAATATGTACGTACACAATCGGGTATTCTGCATTTTTCGCGCTTGTTTACCTTGGTTTGTTTACCCTAGGAAAGAAATCATCGGCTCTTTTATACTTCGTACACATACGAATTTTATTGGAAGAACGAAGAAGTTTATATATGCGGGAAGGAAGAAAAAACCGTACGTTATTATGGTACGTGGAAGCGTTTACTCTTGTATATGACTTCGAGGGAGTAGAAATTGACTTTTCTGATTTAGTAAAGTCGCTCGAAAAGCGACATTTGATGTGTCACGCTCTACAGGCGTCTTCATTGGCGTGCCTTTCGTGCAATATAAAAGTATATAATGATATGAAATAACTCTATATATAGAGAAACAACTGATGCATTCAACAATTGAAATATTCAGTTTGGTAATGAAGTTGTTGTACAATTAATTAATCGAAAATTGAAAATGTACATCGTTACGTTATACGATACAATGCAAATCTGCTCATTCAGAAATTTTGATTGAAACGCATTAATAGGTCACGTTTTCGATAATATTATTTTTGGATTCGAATTGATTGAAATATAAATTTTCATATTAAAACGTCCGCATAGAAACGCATTAACAGTTGACTGATTTAAAAATATTATTTTTGGATTCACGTGGATTCAAATTTACAGTTGCCAATTAACGAATAGGAATGCATACACGCAGTCTGTAAGGATCAGACGTGTTTTCGCGTGAATTAAAAAATCAAATTTCCTATAGTCGTATGAACAAATAGAAATGCATTGCGGATAAGAATGGATTGATTTTCCCAAAATACAAATACTCTTAAAATTAATTGCATTTCGATACTTTTTTATTCATTTGCGATTATGCAAAAGCTAAAAATTTAAAATGGAGAACTAAAATGGCGGACCAAAATGTCAGTAATCTACTGATTTGGAAGAAGCCTTTTAATATTCTTATAGAAATTGACATTAAAAAAATGCCAGAGAGCTGTATATGAGTGTATTCGATATAAAAAATTTACTTGATTATATATAATGTACAAAGAAGAAGAATTTAAGGAAATTGACGAATAGTAATGATTATAATAATTATCCCATTCATCTGACCGAAAAGATAATTTACATTGAAGTGCACATTGAAATCTGATGTCGTAAACATCAAGTTAAGTTTTATCATGCTGATTCGTCGTTTTCAAAATAAAAATGAAATTGAAAATTCGCACGAATACACCGATAAATAATGAGACAAATGCGATAAAATCAGGTGATTGGCCTGTAAATCAAGAAATCTGCAGCGAATTATTTACGCGCTTGATTGATGCAATAAGATATCTCGTTATCAGAATTAAAAATGACTGATCAAAAATTACGGAAATAAAATGAATATATAATTATTTATACATCAGCATTTTTTTTTTTTTTTTATTTATATTATAAAATATATTATATTATATATAAGACAACAGCAACGTTGTTATATATAAACAACAGCAACCAGATCTGCTTTTATCTCTCTTCGTAATACTGTCACTCTTAAGATTGATAAAGCCAAAAAAGAGTACTACTATTCCGTACTCACAA
>JAPYZR010002880.1:0-15525 GCA_030522945.1 Trichopria nigra
GGGGTGGAACCCCTTAGAAAAAATAGATTTTTTGAAAAATCGGTTCACGTGTTTCAGCGATTTTCGAAAATTTTTCTCTTTCAGAAGTTACAGGACCCTTTCCAAACTTTTGGTACACCCTGTATATATGGTTTTGGGAATACGTTTCAATATTGGCCTCGTCAGGATACTATAAGTTCGCAGTGACGACCGCGGTGGTACTTAATTGAGAAGAGTCGGTCCTTATCTGAGCGAGTACTAGAAAGTACCCGACGTATAAACGATTGGGTTTCGGGATCGAATAAGTATATAGCGGGCGGGCGACTAAAAGCGATTTAGAATAGACTTAAATGTCAGGGTCATTTCGCGCCGCTTTTTCCTTCCTAAGTCCTTTTTCATTGCCTTTCTCTATTTCGCTCTCGTATTTCTTCCTCTTTACTGCCCGCTTGTAACCCAACCTCTATATACCCGACTCAGCGAGAAAAGTTATCGCCTTACACACCGGAGCCCTTCTTTATCGCACCTATACGGCGAGAGTCGCGATCCACCGCCTCGCGACGCGACAAAGACGCGCATTGCTTTTTGACGTAACGCCTGCTATTCCCCATTGTCCGTTTGCGAGTTTGGAAATACGAGATAACGACCCGGTTATAATCGCGGAATATGAAATTCGCGGTTAATCCTGGCGAAACGTAATGAAAAGCATAAATTCTGCCGCCGGAAATTAACACCGAATACGGAGATTTCGATAAGTTTTCATCCCGGCCGCTTTCGGCGGTGGGGGAGGATAAATTCAACCCGGCGAATTTTATACTTTTCAATTGGTGTATCGATTTCGACAGTGTGGCGGCAGAAAGTGTTGGGTTTGTTTTTTGTTCTAAGAAAGCTGCGAAAATTAAAAAAAAAACAATATTTCGTCATTTAATTTAGTCATCTGAAGCACCCTATATAATACTACAGGGTGCCGCGGAAGTAACGAGTTCGAACTACGTGGTTAAACAGATTTTTCATTTCGAGCCAGAATGTTTTTTACGAATTTTCGATACGATGTATAGAATTAAAGATATGAGCGATTATAGATCACCAATGGCGTTGGATTACCCAGTATGACGTCACGCAATTTTTCGGCGTTCTAATTGGCCAACTTTGATCGTTCGCGGTTTAGTCCCTGTAAGTCGCATCAAATTTCGGTAAAGGGCTTTTATACTTTGGTTTTGAAGACGCATCCGTTTCTCGCAACATGGAATCATTTTTTTTTTAAGGTATTGGTACACCCTGTACATATACAGGGTGTTTTGAAATGTCATGGGTTTTTCAAAATTTGAAGATTTATGGTTGTAAAAAAGAATTATTGATTATTAAAAATTCAATGTTACACTTTTGAAAATGTTTAAAACAATTGTCTGACATTTCTGTTGTTACGCAGAAGTCAATTGTGAAGTTAACATCAGAAATTATCGAAGTGACAAATGAAAATGCACGGCCTCGTGCATCATCAGATATTAATACGTTACACGAAACGTACGTTTCTCCACTAACACATTTTATTCCGTGCGGCAAATAAAAACTCTATGTTTACGGAGTAATATTTCATGCGGAATAACCGATACTTTATCGCAATATATCCAGAATAAAATATAACTCGACTAAATTCAATATCTTGTCGAAGTCAAGCGTGCGACGTAAGGGACACCTTTGGCAAGTTTTCCAAGGAAATTGGAACTGTTTTTATATTTTATTCTGGTATTTGCATGTTGTACGGTCTGTCATGTGAAACAAACAGGAAATAAATTTCGGTTACTTGAGAGAAATGTGTTGCGTAAATTATTTATCACCTTGCCGACAATTGCGGGAGTGAAAGACACAAGCGGCAAAGACTTTTAGGAAAATTGAAACATTACTTTATATATACGCTTGACGTTTTCAATTTTGAATGGTTCGAACTGGGGAAAACTTAGAATCCATTATACAGGGTGTCTCGGAATTATCGAGCAATCTATCGAATATCATGTTTTAAATTTCGTAAACATTTTTCATGAAGTTCAGTAACAAATCGAGTGATACATTCGTCCCAAAATTTCTTAGCTTTTCAACCCGAAAATCGCGCAAACTTTATGAATTATCAGCCGCGGGGTAAAGAGCAAAGAAAAATGTCAAAGTTCAGATATGAAGCTAATCGTATTGATGGGCATATTATTCGCTTTTCATCCAATGTAAATATTAAACCTCCAGTTATAACGAGCAGCCGGTTGAACGACACTCGAACGCAGCGGGAACAAACGGAGGCGATCGGCTGTCGCCACTGATTCTAATTTAGATAGTCATGCTCAACTACACGGTGACAATGGCGCTGTTCGGCCGATCGCGATATGAATCTTAAATGACGTCATCGCGTACCGAACGACTCTGCGAAGAGTCCGAGCTTGCTAAATTTTCCTAATCTATTCCTGCGAAATTCAGTTTGTTACAGGTGATCCGAATCGTATATATCTATTAAATAGAGTGGAAATTGGTTGTAATGGAATCGTGACGTCGTTATTGAGTTCTTTATTCTGGGTGGTTACGTTTCGATTGGTTTTGTCCTCTGGTTTCATAAAAAAAAAAAACACTGCATAGGATAATATAATCAGCAATTTAGAAGTTATGGTGTATGATGCTTACATAATTAAAAAATTTGAATTCAGGAGATAGATGGTACTAGTGCGCTGGTCCGACCATGACGATTCTCCCCTGTATTTTTTTCACTCTTATTTAATCTTAAAGTACTCACTATGTAGGAGTTGGCGGCCAGAGGTCGCAGGGGCGTAGTCCCCTATTTTATATTTACTATTCAATAACTCCTATGACTTTGTTGAATTTAACACGTCTTCATTTGATAAACTTGCTGCCAATATTGATTTCATACGTGCGTCAAACACACCTCGTTTTAACAGTTGACTGACCGTATGCTTGTCACGATGATAAACCTCCATCCAAGTTAGTCGAGTCTGATGTAGTGGTTCATTGTGTATTAGCTGGAAGCCACTCCACAAATCCTCCTGCCAAAGGAACGACTCAAGTATCAAATGAAAAATATCCATTCTACATTTCGCTTAACTTTTTGGCCATCAGTTATCCTGTCAGCTTTAAAAACAAAGTCTTTGATCTCCCGATAATATCGAACGAAAGCGATTCCTTTAATGGGATGCATCTCGACAATGCGCTCTGATATAAAAAGTTAGTTCGTTAAATTATTATGTTATTTGCGTGCAAAGCCGGCCTCCACGATGATTAGCACATTCAGGTTTCCAGACTTTTCCCTATTCAATTAAAGTAATCGAACGCTTTCTTTCGCACTTCATTTATTCTTTTGTAAGCGTGTACTTATTCAGCTGAGTAAATGCCAAAGAAATTTCGTATTTCTGTGCAATTCGGATCAATCCATGTCAAGTTGAAGTCAGATCTAGCAATCAAAACGGAAACTACTATAGAAGAGTGTTAACTTTTCAAAAACTTAGCAGAGTTATTCATCAGTAAAAATTTGAGAGAAGAATAAAAAACACTCATCTGCATTATGGAAAAATCTTGTTTCAGCTCCGTCGTAAAGGCCGTCCGGAGAATTCGATTCGCTGCCCGTGACAATTATGGCGCTATGCAATTCCCTCGACTCTAAAGGAACGAAATTACCTTTTACGTAATTGTTGTTCGAACTCGTCGATAACTCTTCGAATCGCGATTAATGGATTTCGAGTAGCGCTCGAATTAGCTTCCAATGCAGAATGCGGGGGTCGAAAGCGAGCGGTATTCGATTAGGTATTGACCCGATGGAAACTTGATCCGTTACGATTGTCAAGGTATCGTCTTGGTGATTTTTACGACGTAAATCAGATCTCAATTCGCGAAAATTGTTAGACAAACTTTATTAAAAATATTTCCGATCTGATTCGCCGGTTTACATTTCTTTATTGGGATTTGATCGATTCACTCCAGCGTTCGATTCAATCTGCGGAATTGGGAACCGAAGAAACGTAAAGTATAGTAGGTCGTAAAATCTGCCGTAAATCACGACCTTCATTCCGGAATCTGTAATAGAGCGATTGTCTAGATTTTTATCGTTGCACTTTGTCGTAAGTGTATCAGCTGCAAATCAGCTGAGTGATTGAATGAAAACTTTATTGATTCATTTCAGTTTTACGAAAGCGTACATTTCAGTGTTAACGTACCGTTATAGAGGTAGGGCATCGTGAAATTCATTAATTGTACTAAATGATCTCCGTTGAATGTCAGATGGAAACTGCTCTTGTGAAATTTCGATTTGATGAATAGTTTATGAGATATACGGAGCAGGAGAAGATTGATGCAGTTAACTTGAACGAGGCTTCATGACTATACTGCAATGAATTCGTGTATTTTACACACGGGCACATTCGTCTCAAAAAGTGACTAAACCTTCAAACGCCAATTGTGTGATCTAAAATATTCGCCGTTCTGCACAGGTGCGCCTGAAAAATGCAAATCGACGTAGCTGCCGAAGCGATAAAAAATGAATATCAAATTGTTCGCATACCAATTTAAGACCGCGTCTGATTGGTCCACGAGACTATAGGCTCGATCGCGTATGCTCGTTCTGGTATACGTAGCGTCCGCAGCAACCTTGCCCACGCCACTATTGTATATCCGGGCCATTGTTGTATACAAGGGCTCGCCAAACCCGCCTCGAACACCGGCCGACCGTTAATACAAGTAGGTATCATAATTTCATAGCCGGAGCCACTATCCGCGATCCGCAGCAATGTGTGTACTGTCAATGGCCAGCCGCGCCATTGCGCCGGTAATTAGCAAGGGACGAACGAAGGGAGGGCATTCCATGATTGTTGGTGTCACCATATCACGAGGGCGATGATTGTCGTTGCGAGAAAATAAATAAAAAGGAAATGTAAAGATTGGCGCGTTAAAGCGAATCATAACCAGTCTGATTTGTTAGCGACTTCCTATTGGTTATCGAATTAATTACCCAAACTATTGTCAATTGGTGAAACAATTTTATATACGAGATATTCTAGCCTTAACCTAATCTAACTTAACCTGACCCAACTTTATGTGGTTTACTTCAAACTGCAAGCCATAAAGTTTAATATTTGCAGCGATATAAATACTCCTACAATAGGAATAAATGTTGTAGCGCAATAAAAAACTTTAGAGAGCACGAAAAATACGCAGAGACCACGATCGAACGATTCCGATACCGACGAAGGTCAAACGGTTCAGTCTGCAACGCGAACTTTCGAAAGGGTTCCAACTGCACGGTCCATACTGCGTTTCGGCTTTATGAAAGACCCGCAGTCGAAAGTCGTAAAAAAGAACGCCAGCCCGCCTATTGTCGGGACGCGACGAACACTTTTACTGCCTAGTGGTAATAGGATGTGCTGCAGGATATTCGGAAACACCGATTGGGAATGATGTGTTTATTGAAGGACATCCCCCTAGACTCTTTTAATTTAAAATTTTATCCAAGCGGTAAAATTGATCAGATTTTTTTGGTAATTCATTGGATGGCCAACTGAATCCCTAAATTTCCATATTCTTCGCCTTGCAAGTCTACATGAATTATATCTCTTGGGAAATAGTCCATTCCAAATACAGAATAATTACACGGCATCAAAACAATAGCAAAAACAAACTTACGATATGTGCGCTTTATAATATCAACGCGTTAAGCCTGGGCATCGATAACCCAGCAGTCAAGTTGATGAGAATGGCAAAGCATTTAGATAGAAATTAACATCCCTCACTCTAGAACCGGATTTTCCATAAATTCTGCAAAATTGCACTTTCAATTTAAGCCGCGCATTAACCGTAATTTTAAACTAGTTAGTGCGCAGTCCTTCAAATCGCGCGTGTAATAATAATAATAATATATAATGGCGTTATCGCGAGCAGGCGTTTCATCGTTAACTCGACTTGTAGACATAACGAATCAGCTCGACACAATTCCATGCCGGTTGTCATGTAGCCCCGATCTATATAATGGTCACATTCTTGACCTTTTCGGACTCAGCCCGTACCGACCACTGTTCCTCATATACGAAGATGCGCGCGCGCGCGCGCGCCCATACAACATACGCCAGGCTTTGCTGTACGTGACTGCGACTTCTATCGGCCATTATCGCGATACGCGCGGGATAAGCCCGAGGCTCGTTATCGGAGAAGGACTCACGTTCGGGGCAAGGGAAGTCGAGCAAACGAACCGTGACCACCCCGTAGAAGAAGGTTCGCCGGTGGTCGTCGACCCTTCCTTCTCTTCCGAGTGTTGGTATTTACATGCGTCATATTTTTCAGTTTATTTACTTCTTTATTCGGCAATGTGCTGAACACGTCCTGCATTGTTGGTTTTGGTCTCGCAAAATATATCGTCAAAACTCATTATGCAAGACCTGACCCAACTCTGACTCAACTCTGACCTAAGAACGTGATGGGAGTTGTTTTTTTTTCCCAAACGTACAAGACCACGTCAGAAGACACGCCCCATTGTACCGCACGTAATGTTGACAGTAACGTCAAGTGCCAATGTTGTCTTTAAAGACGATTAAAAGTACATCACAACAAATTCTAGAACCTTTATGGAAAAATACGTATAGGCAGGTAGGTGGCGTTTATCCTTCTCTCATACAATTTGAAACGGGTAGAGTCGCGTCATGCTGAGTCAGTTAAGCAGCCGTCCAATCATCATTAACAAAGGAATTAAGCATCTATATGGAAGGAGCTACATTGTCAGCTGACGTCGAAAATGAAAATTGAAGAAATATTTACTGAATTAATGAATATGGGCAGATAATGATGGAAAGTTTGAATGAGTAAATTAAAAATCGACCCATGCCAGAAAGCGAAATGCAGAAAAGAAGACAGAACTGGAGGGAAGAAAGAGAACGAAGAAGAACACAATAAGGCAAGAAATAAGGGATATAAAGAGTAAAAGAAAAAGTGGAACGACCGTAGAACATCGTACGAAAAGAGATTGAGAGAATGAACGACACGGTGGGAGGGTAAGGGACGAAGGGCAGAAAAGGTAGGTGGTGTTAGTCGCGAGAGGGATAAAGGGAAACAAGTTGAAAGGATCGCGGGACGAGGGGGAGAAAGTGGCAAAAAGACAATAAGGAACAGGTAGGAGAAACGAGAGATCAGAGTACCCCGAAGGCACCTCCTTGGAAGAATGGGGGAGTCGAACAACGAGGTGGGGGAGGTAGAGCGTGTCTGAACGGGCACTGCGGACAACGGACGGAGAGAAAGACTCGTTTCAAGAGCGTCAGTGAAGTATTTCGTGCAGCGACCTCATCGAACGGTTTTTTGCAATTCTCTCGGGGACTTTCTATCGCGCTGATACGACGAAAACGAGAGCGTCGAGGAGAAATCTGAGAACGTACCCGGCACGCGCGGCATTGTCTTCAATGGCATCCGTACCATAAAGTGGCCCTTCGCGCGTGCACGATTGGCTTTTGGTCGAAGAAGGGCGAGGCTATTTCCGCGCGAAAAAGATGCAACATCATGCGTGACTTTTTCACCACATCACGAGAAACATTTTAGGAATTCTCATTGGATACAGATATAGGTCGCGCAACTCATGTTTGGGACCATCCTGTGTACTTACATTATGTCCCCCTTCGAAACTGATTTCCCATCCAATCATCCAAGTTTCCATTCAATTCACCTGGAAAATGGGGATTTTCCATTCGGTTCCATGTGCTAAGCTCAAGTTGTACCTTTTCTAATGGATGGTTGGAAATCGATCTGCCTCAATCCAGCACTTGGAAAAGAAAACATTTGGTCTCGATCCACAGGTCCAGAGCCATCATTGGAATAAAGCGAATGAAAACTTTTTTTTATCAAGAACCGAGCTGTTGCCACATCTGTTGCAACAATTCCCATGCATTCCATTCAATTGGCGGGTTTTCCAAGTGATAGGACCGAAATGCATTCTTCGAAGAAAGCGCTCAGGAACCATGTCGTTTGAAAAACATGCGTGGAAGGATTTTATGTGTACTGGACTCTTAGAGCGAGTGCCATTTAGCACTTGGAATGCATCTACCAGTTTCGAAATGTCCCTTTTGTACACAGAGTGTTTGGAAACAGTTTTAGCCGAGTGGGGTACTGTTTATGCTTGGCACATGGCAAATTTCAATTTGAACTAAACATTTATAAAAAGGTATGCATTAGTCATTCGTAAAAACAATAAGATAATTGCGTCCATGCAGAATCCTGTCAGTTGGAGGCGTTGCACTAAGATTATGCGTAGAAATGTATACATGATCAACTGTCGCAGGATCCTCAGGAATTCTCAGTGGAATTATGCACGGGGAAACAAATCAAGCGCAGTAATTGATAAAAAGTATAGATAACGTAATCGAAAGAGGTAATTTCGTAGACACTAATGAATTAACGTGCGGATTAATTAATTCGATTTACGTAATTGCGGCATTACATGTAATTGAAATTATCGGAAATGCGTCTCATTAAGTTGGTATTGCGTACAAACCGATAATATGAATTAACGACGTAATCTGGGATCGTACGGGAATCTTGGTCGATGGCTGGCTGGCTGGCCTTTCGATTTTGCGGTTTTTTCTGTCGCACACACTCGCGCGAGTATATGTTCATAACATTAAGGGAAAAGCTCACTCGATATCGGCATTGTAACGGGTATATGGTTGTCGACCGCGGAGGATTTGGCTGCCACTTGTTGAGTAATCGACTTAGTTCACCGACAAAAGCAACCGGGAAGCGAATATAAGAGGGGACCGAGAATCACGGAAAGAGCCGTGAAATATAGGATGACAGTGCGGAGGAAGAGAGAAGCCTGATCCAGGGCGAGTGTGGGAGCGAGACAACGCGAGGCGCAGGAATGAGAGAAGGATGGAGCGTGTCGAAGGGGCGTAGCGAAGAGGGGGCGATAAAAAAGGTAGACGGAGAAAGACGTAATTAATTGGAGGCCGAATTTGTGTAATTCCATCACTGCGAGCCTTCGTCTCTCGACTTCGGGTGTTCGCCGACGATTTTTTATCGGTGTTTTACGTCGGCTTTAAATACTGTTGGCATATGGGAGGAGGGTAAAAGTGAATTTAAAAAGTAATTATGCCTCCTTTTCAAGGGTATTTTCTGTTTTGCGCAATTATTTAATTTTCGTCGGCTTTCATAAATAATAATAATAATAATAATAATGAATGAATGAAATTTATTATGGGCCTTTTGAATCGTTTACGAATTTACGGCTTTTTGAAAGCGTGTCCGAGAGGGAGCGTTCTATAAGCGCTTCGCAGGATCCGTTCCTGTTATTGTTTTTGCGAAAATTGTGATTTGTTGATTAAAAATTGGAAAGTTAAATGGTCAAATAAAGAAAGATAAAACATTAAAATTCTCAAGTTATTAATGAAAAGACTACTGAATTTTATTCAACGCTACACTTGGCGCCATTTTTGTTCCATGATGAAAATTTCAACATGGCTGATCTAAAATGGTCAAATTAAAAAGTCGGGTTTCAAAAAATACTTACGTCCATGAAATAATAGACTCGAAGCTCTAATTGATGGTTAGGGTAGTACGCGCTTAAAATTGGAAAATTCAAAATATCGGATCAAAATGGCTAACGGAAAGGATCGATTAAAAAATTTATAATGTTGTATTTTGTCATACAACATCGCCATGTTGGATTTGCGAAAGACACTTTCACACAATGTTTTCTGGATAAATCCAAACGTGTTCTTACTTCACAATTCGTACTTTATCTTAGTGAATAGTATAAATTCGCCATTTTTAATTTCGTAATTTTTGCCAGATGTCTCATGGTTTTGATTACAAAGTCAGATTTTCCAAAATCTAAAATGGCGATTCCAGTATGGTACACAATTTTTTGTCGAAAATCGACAGATTTTTATGAAACTTGGTCTATGGATTTTTGAGATCGCTCGTTACGAATCTGAAGAATGATTTTCACGATTCAAAATGGCGGATCCAACATGTCGGACAAATTTTTTAAATAATCATTTTCAATATTTTCAAATTCTTTTTGAAAAAAAAGAAATACTAGAATACGAAACATTAAAATTATGTTCGAAGAATACGTGAAAACAAATGTTAAGAGTTTCGATATCAATTTAAAAAAAGAACGTAAAAATAAAAAGGCGGATCATATCTTTCACAGCCTCTCTCGAAAGGTTATTTCGTGATTAACATGTATGCATCTTGTAAAAGTAACTAAATATACATACTTTTTAGTATGCTCGTGATAAGGGAAGAAAACAGTGGCTTATTGTCCCGCTCATATTTTTACGGGAAAGCTGACATAATATAAGTCTAACAAAGTGGATTTATAGTTAACTCGCTCGCAACATGTCTCAACGTCGTAGGTAAACTCATCACGCGGTGGATCAAGCGGCTTACACTGATTTTACTCTTGGCTTACCATGGCGAACTGATGCGATGTCCACTCGTTTGCCTGCATCAATTTATTATGTCGCAATAAACGATTAATTTATTCGTTAAGATGATGCGAGCTATAGATCCAGTAATGGAAAGCTGCACCTCTAATACTTTAAGCTGACGTTTTGTTTCTTTTAATGTTGTCACTTTGAGATCTACGATACTGTCTGTAAATTTTAAACAATATGAAACATTTTAATTTAATTTTTATTATGTCTTTTTCATCTTTTTTTTTTTTATTTTCAATTTCAAATTCATAAATTAAACTTTAATCAACAATTGCGAAAAGAATTTTCATTTTAATCCATTTCATTTATCATCCAATCGTGAATATGGACCTTAAAATCGTCCAATGCAAATTAAAGTCGTAATTGAACGATATAGAAACGAGTTTCAATGTCAAGCTAACAAATTGCAATTTTTATTTAACTCTCCCAGTACATTGTATTCAAAAGGCCATGAAATTTCTCGAAGTACATGCCAAACTGACGCAATAAAAGAGAAGAAATTGTCATTCCGTGAAATTCGCGCTGCAGCAGGTAAATCAAAAACATTATAAAAAGGCGGAATTGAATACAAAATTCAGTTTAATTAAAGGTAAATTCTGTTAAGTAAGGATTTTTTCAGATTTTTATTAGGGCGTTTTCATTGCTGGATTGATGGGGGCAATTCAATACGTATACGCATTATATTATAAATAATAAACAATAAGAAATTTACCGTGAAAATATGACGTTTGCGCGCAGTATTTAGATTCGGCGACCTGGAAAACTCACCGAACCAGTTTTAATCATTTCTCGGCTACTTTGCACGTCAGTCTTTGATGTTTAATATTTCATATTTTTTAATTCAAACGTTTCATCTTTGAATTCGACATTTGCTACGAAATGCATTTATACACTTGGATTCCCGTTTGTCATAACGCTCTCGATCGATATCGTTTGTGAATATGTGTCGGAGATGCATCTTTAAAGTGAGTGATTTTTGTAAGATTCGCAGATCAGAACAAAATGACTTTCTTATCGTGAAAATGCACTGAACGTTAATCTGTGATATTATTTTATTTACTAAAAAATTTAGTTGCTTTTATAACTGTCATTTTCAGTTTCACTTTTTCATTAAGTTTGATATTATATTTTAGTATTTAAACTTATCTACATTAATTTAATATATCTAAAAGTCATAAATAGGGGTATTAAATAAATAATGTGTTTTTTTTTTTCAAAATGGCAGACATAAAATGGCGATAAAAGTGATTATTATAACTACTCGAACAAAATCATAAAAATTACTATCCACCGGTTTTAAGGTAGCTGAAGTCAGTTTTTAAAAATTCAAAATGGCGGACCTATCATACGGCCCCGAAAACCCTTACGGTACAATAATTTTTAATAATTTCGTCTGCCATATTGGGTTCGCCATTTATTTTCGATTTATCCTGAAATAAATGCATCAATAACGAAATGTACTATTTTGTAATGACGATAATTTGTCGGTATCTGTAAACACTGCGGGGCTGATTTTGATAGGTAAACAAAAATTTCAATGTGACAACTCGTTATTTAAGATTCGCAAAAAATTCATTCTTGAATTGTCTCTTTTTAAAACTGAAATTTCACAAGTATAAGATTTGAATTTTATTCTTTTAGGAGCGAGTTAATTGCATTTGACACTCGATGAAGTAACAGCTTAGTTCGAGAAAAGTAAAAAGTTCCCCATAGGAAAGTGAATGTTGGAACTCTCTTAAGAACAAAGATTAAAACTATTAAAATATATATATACATTTAACTATATGATCCCATTATATCACCGAAAAATGATTAAATTTATATAGAATAGGTGATTGTACGAAAACACTTTTTAGAATTGGTTTTTCATAATCTCATCTGAAATAAACTTTTAACAAAAGAAATGAAGTACGGCATACATATAAATACATACTTTTTCAAGTAATATGAAAGAGACTCTCTAAATATTTGCACGCAAAACCACCATTGAGTTTACTGTACTAAAATAAAACTCTAATTGCTTCACGTAGATATAAACTTTTATTCGTTGAGATTAACTGAAAAATGTGTTAATTACTTTAAACGATTCTACAATTGTTTTGTCTACTTTTTTATTTTATGAAAATATTTTTTTTTTTTTTTTTTGTTGAATTCGCTATCAAGGTAATTGATGCGTTTGTACAAAAGTTAAATTGCATATTGTGTTGTATAATTGTCAGTTTCGTAATAAAAATACTTTTCAACAGCTACAGAGACCTCGATTCGAATTTTATAACTAATTATTTTTTTATTGCAAGTAAAACCCAATTTCCCACATGAAAATAATATGAAAATTATAAATTTCCTCCACACTACAGGAATATATATAGATTTGAAACTTCTTCCGGTGAGATAGGCGGGAATATATATTTTAAAATGATACATTGTTTATCGAGGGCGAAAAGTTGTCCCTTTCAGTCGATGTACGCCACAAACCTCTTCTTTTCTCAAATCTATATTAGGAATGTTCTTTTTTACTTGGGAAATACAGAATCGGACTTCTAGCAGGTTGTCCATAAGTTCCGATACTCGAGCGGGCCGGCAAGGCCCACTTTCCGCCACGACCAGCAAACGACTGTTTTTGACCCGTTCTTTTTGTTTTCTTAGATTCTAACGATTCTACATATACGTATTTTTTTAAACACATTACTTAAAATTACAATGTAGGTTAGATATCTAGAAATACGGCCCGAAACAATGCAATATAACTTAAAACACAACGCGATCCTCTAGTCGACCTTCTAGAAGGACGCCATTAAGGCGTAGTCCAAACCAGATACGATGTCCATCTGAAAATACCACTCGAAAGAGCGATTTGCGTATATTGAGCGAGGTTGAAATCAGTGGTGCATGTTCACTTCCATCAAGCTTCTCGTGACCGAAAGTGGTCAGGTATACATCGAACGCATAAGTACGTATATGTATATATGAATATGGGCGCGATCGAGAACATACGTCAGACGGATGTTCGGTGTTTGAAAATAGCACGTACTGGTTTATTTTTAAACATCACCGAGCAAATGCGCTGGTATATAAGAGTACCTACCCGCTAACGAATTGCACATAAAGATTTTACCAGACTACTGATAAAATGGACCTGTGCCGTATTTTATCAGGGCGCCAAGAAAAGGATGAGGGTCTCCATCAAACTGCGTACATCATAAACAGTCCACGGTTTTTATTGTCCGCCTAAAACTGAGTAATCGCACCAGTCTATTTTCTATAAAGGGTGTCTCAAAGTTTTGAATTTACTCTTTTCAGCCCATAACAACAAATACCCGAGATATTTTTTAAATATTCAACGATTTGGTAAAATTTTTTTGTTGAAATGAATCAACGATCTTTTCGAAATACATTTTTTATGCACCTGATAGATTGGACATTGAGTCATTTTCAGTTTCATGATTTAATGGGTTATGCGGTAATTACCAAAGCCGATCCTATTCGTTGCAGGCTTCATTTTCGTATGGGTCATTAGTCATTACCAACGCGCATATCCTATTGTGGAATGAAATGACTCATTTTCACGATTGTCCGCGGGAATGTGTTGGCGCGCATGTATGCGGAAGAATGTTCATCGCACACTCCGTCCGAAGATGCAAATATTCGTGTACTTGGCTGGATTATGAATTGCCAGTAAAGGGATAATGAAATGGGAAAATGAAGTAAAATTTTGAAAATATATATATTGTATGGTAATTTCTAAATAAATATTTTTCTTAAATTTTGTATTGTAATTATTTAATGAACAAAATTGTAGACTTACTAAAACTGGACTTTACATTCAAATTTGGAATTTCTATTGCACGAAATGTCAAAATTACATTTTTTGGTAATTAAAATTTGTTGGAAAAAGTGGATATTTGCTTTTGAAGAGAAATAAAAGAATCGCCATGTTGGGAAATGTATCAATTGTGGTCCCTTATTTCAGATTGGCTTACATTATATTTAGGGGCCTTCTTTATCAGGGTTTTAATATTTCGAATCGATCTTGATTTTTCGTGCTGTTAAGTAAAAATGTTGTTACTGAAAATTAACGGTTCCGTGGATTTGACCATATATATATACACTGACAAAAATTTGATTATTTTCAAGTAAATATTTACTTGAATTAAGAAAAGATTTACTAAAAAGAAGGAAACATTTTCTTAATTCAAGTAAATATTTACTTGAAAATAACAACATTTTTTTCAGTGTATATTATATGAAGTAAAGTAAAGAAATTAATTATTTTTTTCATGAAATATATGGACATAAATGTAAACTTCCATAAGTGATTGTTTGCGTCGACATAATAATACCTCAATTGCATCAGACTGAAAAAAAAGTTGAATAATCTTATTACGCAAGACCAAGAATTTGTCAGACTATTCACAATAAAACATAATTGCTCTAATGGTTATCGAGAAAAATGTTTTTATAGACTTTCCGTTAATCAAATCGTGGAAATATGAAATATAATTGAACGATCAAAAGCGCGGCGTAATAAAAGTGATATTAATCTATGAGTTCACTACAGAGGACTTGAAATCGTTATAAAATGGAATATTGAGACTGACCTTTTAATGGGGTGAATTCTTTAATCTTCACTCTCTCTAGGGTAACATTTCTCTTTTAAGAGTGCATATCGTGGAATCGGCTCTCCAGGAAGAATGAAAATTTCACTTTTTTGAACGAGTCTTAATTTTTACTATATGAACAAATGTAGAGATACACAATATTTCGAACAGATATCGATAAAAGATTAGTATTGATGTGTCGTATTTCTTGATGTATCTCGAAAATTAAATTACACTTTCACGATGACAAGTTTTTTTGAATCAGTTGGATTAAAGAATGAATTTGTTTATAAATTAAATGTTAAGGTGGTTCTAAAGTAGAGCAGTTACCGACCTAACCTCAAAACAGGAAAAGTATAAATAAATGAGGATTGAAACATTTTTTCAAAATTCGGGCGTTGGAAGGGTGATTCTACATAACATATACAATCCTCAAAAAAATATCGCTGAAATTGGTTCAAAATTAAACGAGAATTATCCGAAATAAATTA
>JAPYZR010002881.1:0-15521 GCA_030522945.1 Trichopria nigra
AATCTTGCGAGCGAAGCGAGCCGGGGGTCCAGGGGGCAGAGCCCCTTGGTGGGGTTGGCGGCCGGAGGCCGCAGGGGCGAAGCCCCTAGTTTTATAATAAATTTCCTAAACTTATATTCTGCACATTCATCGTATTGGTTGAATTAATATTTGAGGAATTCTTGCATTATAGTCCCATTACAAGTTTCACATCATTAAATATAATATAATAATTGATGAACGTTATTAGTATATTCATAATGGTTAAAATCCCATTTAATATCATTGCAAACTTTTCATAATAAAACAAGTATTTACAGGTGAATGAAATGCAATTGAACAGGAAATATCGTAATTAAAGTAATTCGTTTTATTGATTTTTGGCATATATATAAAAGCTTTCAGAATAAAATAAGACGAATAAATTATTTTTATGTGTGGATATAGATACAGTTAAATGTAAATTTAAAAATGGCATATAATACTTTAATAATGATATGAATAATAATGATCAATGATTAATTATATTAATAATGATTAATTGATATTATATTTGATAATCATTATCTGCTTCAAATTAAAATTTGTTTCAATATCAAATTAAATTCTGTACGTGAATAAATAAAAAATTCTTTTTACGTTCTTTTCATGCATAAACACACAATCAGGAGCATCTTAATGTATTCCATCACACCTGTTGCAAAACACGACTATAAGTAGAAAAAGTCTTGATCTCATCATATTAGAAATAAGTTCATCCCAGCACCGATAAAATTGACTAAGAGTTTAAAATTTTAAAAATTCATTTTTCAGTATTTTCACCATTATTTTTGCTGGCCCAGCTTTATACCTTTATTTTATTAAATTAAAATTGAAGGTTTCTCGTTACACGCAGTTTCTCGTTATTATATATACGCCATGAAAATAAACAATGTTGTATTAAAAAAAAAAAAAAGAAAACAAGAAAAAAACAAGTGTCGATGTTTAAGTGTATATGTTTTTTATAGAATACTACAATTACACATATGCGTCAACGACTTATTGACATTATTAATTCACTGGTCAATTACATAAAAATCATACCTTAAGGTAATTCCATTTTTATCCAAGATGTTATCCAGGTGGGGATTTTATTGCATTTAAATACTGTTTTATTCTCTGTGAGTTGAAATTCCTGGAAATGTCTGCTGCATAATTTAGGCGATGGCATGTTCCACATAACAAGTATCGTAATATTGCGACAATTCGACTCATTAAACGACATTTCACGAGGATTGCAATGTCAAAATTGTATATTAATTTAATCTGATATTAGTAATCCACATTGTTAAAGGAATTAAAATACCCACAGATTTTTTTTTTAATCAGAATTCTGCATATGCCAAATTTCCGAGACTGCATATGTCAGAATTCGCCTTTTCTTTGTTGAAATATATATTTATTTATTTATTTTTCTTTTTTGAATTAAACATCTGATTAATCATCCATCGATTTGTTGAATTGTTTCATTACAATCTCAAGTTCGAAGTCTACAATTCAATTTTTTTTTTTTTTTTTGTATATAATACATGATATGAAAAACGAACCTAGCCTTACCTTACCTAACCTAACCTAACCTTTTCATTTTCATTTAGATAATCAAATACACATTCAACGAACACGTTAAATTTCTTGAGAACAATAGCACAATTTCGATGTGCATATATATAGCGTTCGAAGAATGATTCACCGTACGAAAATTTCATCTTAAATTGCGATAGTTGCCCATAAATCACATCTGCCTAAATTAATCGTATAATTTCAGAGAAACAGGAGCTACATGAAACGTATTCCAAGAGCTTATTAAATATTCTCCGTGTGCATTAATCTCCTTGATTAATTTTCACTCGCCTAAATATAACCGTGCGTTTATTTATCCGAATACAATGTTGAAAATATAATTTATTAACGTCGTTATTATTAACCGAATAAGAGCCCTATATAATGAGACGACAGTGAAGCGTTTTCGCTATTTACAGCGTCATTGTTAAATGAACTGGTGGACGTATAACGTTGCGTAAGTGCATTTTATATATAAGAAATAGAACATTTATTTGCATAATGACATTAACAATGTGGTATGTATATCGTGTATAGAGTGACACGGAATTTATTATATACGTTAAAATACACTTAATAGTTGCCTCACCATGATTGATTTGGGGTTCTAATTAATCCGTTCGACGTGGTTCATAACCACATATACATTGTCTGATTGTTCGCCCGTGTGCGCTCGTAAAATCAAAAGTGCGACTGGAATTGAATGGGGTTGTGGGGTACATGTGGGTTATGAACCACGTCGAACCGATTTATTATAACCCCGACACAATCATTAAGTACATTAAGCTGTTTCTAATGTAAATTTTAGAATTAAATTAGAATTTATACACGCCCTCACACACACACACACACATACACAATATATATATATATATATATTCTGCATTACCCAGGTAAAAATTAATCATGACATTTCATTTTATTGTAAAGGCCCTATATCGAAAAAAAACCACTATAAAATCTGTCAGAAAAAATCTATAAATTTGGCAGTGAAAATTTCTGTAAATTCTGCCTCGTTTCTATATCGCTTTGTCATCTAGTTAGAAAATACGAAGATATGACTCTTTTTTAGGCTAAAATAATAAGTAGTCCATTAAAATTCGTGGATATGAAAAAGAAAGAACGTAAACCATTTCGTAAACGAAAATAGAAAATACAATTAAAAGTAATAAATAATTTTACTATTTAATGAAAATGATTTTAATGATAATAAATATATGAACCATTTTCTAAATTGCAGGTATTTATAGGTATTAGGAAATATGGAAATTGGACAGAAAAGGAAAACAATAATGTCCATAAAATTTAGGAACGAAGAATGTCAGGAGCAGGGATGAGAGGAATGGTTAGAAATATTAGAGAAGGATCGTGAAGAATGAGAAGAAGAATACGAAGGAATTAAGAATTTGGAGATGATTGTAGCGAAGAAAATGATGATAATCGCACATGAATAATATCAATAATTTTGGGCATTCGAAATAATGGCCGTGATAATGCTAGTTATGATAATGATGATAGTGACGATAGTAATGACAATAATGATGAACAAGAACAAGTACTACAAATAATAAATATCATTAATAAATTAAGTGACTGGGACAGTTTTACACGGTTTTTAATTTATGCAGTTTTCATATATATATACGTTAGACCTACTTTAGCTGCGCTACTGGAGTAAATCATAAATGTTCTTACATAAATAATACATTCTTTCAGAAAGTCATCATCAAAATCTTATTGCAAAAACCGTAAAAGTACCCAAGCTTGAAGTTTTCAAAATATACAATATATTATCATTAAATATATTAAATATTAAAAGAGAAGCATTCTTGAAATATATTCAAATATATTTAAATGAGTCGTGAGAATATTTGAAATTCTCTTATAATTAAAGCATGCTAAACTCGTTTTGAAAAACCACTATTAATACAAAAATATGTTGTATTCATTATTTACATAAATCATTAATTTTCATTATTTTACTCTATTGGGAAAAACATCAGTTGTATGTCCTGATTAAAGTTTCAAAAAATCAAACGTGTTGATACCGGAATATCGGTCTTATTATTATAATGATATATAATAATAATTACGTATGATATATCATACGTAATTTTTATCATTTACGAGGGGTAATTTAATTTGATATATTATTTATTAAATTGCCGAAATGAACGATGTCGTTTTTTCAACCGCAACTTATTGTAAATAAAACCAACTTTTACGTAATAATAATAATAATAATAATAATAATAATAATAATAATTATTATTATTATTATTATTATTATTATTATTAATGTTTAAAGTTTATTCTTAAATTTTATTCGTTTATTTCTTATATGAAATGTAATCAATGACTTTTCTCTATTAATTTGTATTTCAGGGCCTCAACAATTGAGTACTAACTGAATTAATTAAGAAAAAATTCGATTTAAAATTGCAGTATTAATTACCTCAAAATTCATACAGAAATATAATTTTCACGTTGTTATTATATGTTTTTTCTTTTTTTTTTTTAATATATATATATTTTTTCACTTGTTATTTACATTTGTTGACTTCTTATTTATATTTTTTTAAATTCTTATTTACACTTTAAATGTATAAATCATCATCATGCGAGAAAAACAATTAACTTTTTATATGTATATATATATATTTTTTAAATGTTTATCGTTTTTTTTAAGGATTATCGTATATATTATTTAACATGTTACATCCAAATCCTATTTGCGATCTCATCCCAATATTGCAAGTAAAATATAAATATACATGCAAACCTAAAAAATACCGCTCTGATGCCTTGTACAAAAAATAATATGAAATGTATACTATATAGACTCATATTTCTTTTTTTTTTTCATGCAGATTGCGAAATTGTATCTTCGCACCTCCCAATTTCATAACAGTAGCGCTCGCAGCTAAAAAGCAATAATAGCCGATATTGCGAAAATCGAGAATGCAATCATAAATAAATACATTTCGCAGAAATAATACATTTTGATATTGATGCATCGATAAAAAAAAACGCTATAATCTTCGACCCTTTTCGTTACTATATATGCAATCTTTCGCGATGACCCGCCTATATAGTCAAGTTGTATCACTTCAATTATAAGGCCGTGCAATCCAATCCGGCGATCAATCCGTGCGATGCATGAAATTGAATGAACGCATGCATATGGATGTACCTGCGATATAGGCGAATATATATCGAGCCGCTTCTTAACTTCTTTTTCCACCCCGTGCTAAGATTGCTATACCTCTCTTTCAATAATCAAATAGTTATCTATGTTGTTTTAACGAAATTACAAACAATTGAAACAATTTGTTTTTATCGTTTCGATTATGGACCCCAAATAAATACAAATGACCTCCATCGACTTTTGGCAATCATATAAGAATAGTGCACGAGATCCCCCCCCCCCCCCCCTTCCCATTATTTCCATATCTTGAATCCGCCATTTGCCGACACCAAATTTTGGAGCAATTCTCTTTAAAAACATCGTTTAACAATAATAACAACAAAAACCTGCTTTTGTCATATTTGTTTATTTATTCGACCTTGACAATAAACAATTGTCTTCTTAGCCATTTTTTATGCGTTATGTTTTTTTTTTTGTCACTAAAATAACAGAAAATAGCAAAAAATGTTGACCTGAATGCGTCAACTAGAATTTTAATAATTAAAATTCAAAGAAATCATGGGTTACCAGCGTGACTCTAAAGGTTAATATCCGAACAATCTCTAAAAGTATGCCAGTAATCAGAGATTTCAAGTTTGGAGACTGTGAATATATGCAAAGCCTACAGATTTAAATGAGGAAAGGTCTATGAAATTGAAAAAAGAAGTTTATAAAAGAATATGAAAGGAGCTCCTCGAGAAACGTCAACCAAAACGACAAAAGGAAGAGAAATATACGTATGCCTCTGTACCATTAAGCCAACAGAATAGACTTAAGTACAAATGGATTGAACGAAAAATAAATGGACATCTCGATTCTTATTAAAACGTGGTCGGGAATCTCGTCTTGACACATTGTATCAAGCTCGAAGAGACAAGGGGAAGAGTACAAAAGGGACGACGAAATCAGCGAAATAAGTCTTAAAACAATCCTCGCGACTTCTTTGCAAACTTTTGCGAGAGAATTCCTACAGGAGAAAAGACGCACAGGACCTCTAGGAGATGAAATTGAACTAGAAAGTGCAATAGTCAAAAGCAAGAGGGAACGCCTAGTTTCATTTGAGGTAAACTAGAAGTTAGCTGGAAAGAATAAGAAAAGCTTTGTAAGGATATATTTAGAGAGAGAGAGAGAGAGAGAGAGAAAAAGAACAATCTTTTTTCCTAAATCTATCTTAAAACTTTACAAAAATTCAACAAAAAAAAAATGACTGAAGTAACTTAGGTATCTCGGGAATACTAATCGCGGTTGGTCTCAAAATGACAATTCCTAAATATTATGTTACCTCCCTGACACGTTACACTATATACCCATTTGTAACATAGAAATTTTACATTATTGTCTCGCAGGAACGTTTATAATATGAATTCATTGTAACGTTTCATAAGAATATAGCACCGGCAACGTTACAATTCGTTCACAGTAGTTTGACATTTCTTCACAAGAATGTTACAAGAATGTTACATATATTCCTGCAACTTTTCAAAATTATTAAGCAAAATTAAAATTATTTTTAAAAGACATACCTGAAAGGTTACTTTGCTACACAACAATAAACTAACATTACAAACTCACAGGAACGTTTCTTAAAAATGACATCTGCAACGTCGAAATTTGTATACGAGAAAGTTTCACACTTTCGCAAGGAGGTTACAATGTAATCTTATTATAGAAACGTTACGAACTCCATATTCTTGCAAGGTTTCAAACAATAACCACGACGCGCGTTTACGACGTTAATGTAATTTTTTATAGGTAACGTTGCGAATGTAACCATCCAATAATCCATGGAAATTATTTCTTGTGTATACATTGTAAAAGAGTACAAACTCATTGCAATGTTTCATTGTAACGTTTCCGTGATAGGACATTCATCGTTTCTAGAATTTATATATATATATATATAGGTAATAAATGGAACATACGATAGAAAGATCCCTGAGATGTTTCAATGCAATTATTGCAATCGTACATAAACTTTTCAATTGTAACGTTTCACTGTAACGTTTCTGAAGTAGAATATTCAACGTTTCCAGAACTTTACATGAACGATTATCAGCCAAAAATTTGGAACGTTACGCACGAATGCAATTGAAACGTTCTAATAAAGTTTCTGAATCCGGAAAATATTTATAGCGGTTTTCAACGATCAGTATATACTATCTTTCACCATTAAATTATTGGCATGTTTTCCTGAACGTTTAAACTTATATCGTAAATTATTCAAGTGCAAATAGCAATCTCAACAATTACCTTAAACTAGGAGTAAACTGAACTAGTTAACTATTCGCTAACTCGGCTAACGTCCTCTCGACAGTGGATGAAAATATTTCGCAGCTACCAGGGATGAATATCCCGTGTCAAAAACAAAATTGTCCCCAGTCCCAATTCGTTCGGAAATTCGATAATGCAGGATAATTTCCAGCTCAATTAGCGTCGGCGATTCGTATAAAATACTTTCCGTACAAATCGCAAAATAACTCGCATGTGCCCTATAGGATGTCCTGTATACAACTTTTTGTTAAAGTTGACAAATGACAAAGAAAGATATCATTTTGCGCGTTCTCTGAGCGTATAGCAAAAGTAACGAAGTCTTTGTACAAATAACACGTACCGATACGTACCATGCCTGCTGGCTTGTGTTTACGCTTAGTTGGAGAGACGATCGTGAGGGACGACCAGGTAGATCCAGTTACCTATAGTACTATCCATACGTATACAGTTACACACGGTATCAGAGGAACTATCACATTTGTTGATATGAATTTTAAGCAACAATTATTCCCAACGTGTACACCAACTGTCACTTAAAAAAACAAACAAACAAACAAACAAATTTAATGAATTAAAACAAAAAGAAAGAATCATTCACCCAACAAACTTTTGACGTGGAATTGCATAAACGATTAAAAACTTTGCACGCACTCGATCGTTTTTCATTGACTGAGTCCTAAAATTCAATGCCGTCACGTCAACTCGTATTTTGATGACAATTGGAGGAAAGTTTTCCGCGAACGTCGAGATGACATCACGACGCCGATTCCGCCGTGAAATGCACTGGCCGGCTCAGCCCTTTACACCGCACGAGGGGTGGAAATGTCGGCGAGGAAGGGATGGGTATGACTGGAGCAAGTGCGAGCTATAGGGAAGCAGGTTAGCCGAGACTGCGAGGGAGTTTAGGGGGTGGTAGTAGAAGGGGTATGGTAGAGTGAGACAGGAAGGGGATGCTGCTCGTTGGTGCTTCGCACAGTGCTGAAGATTACCGCGGTCCAGACTTCGGGTCTCTTCGGAGTAACAAAGAAGAAAATATATATTTGCGCCAACTTGAGTGTTGGGTACACGCACAGCCCGTAACTGAGCAACCAATCGCGAAAGTTTCGCGCAAATAGCTGGAAAATTTAGCACTGCGGTGTCATTTAAATCCTTATGTGATTATGTCACGTATACCAGAGCAAGTTGCTTGATCTCGTCACATTGTCAACGGACTCCATTCGAGTTATCAGTCTGCTATATGCATCCATCTACCTCTGAATGCTTTAAGAAGTTTTCCATGGCTTTGAGAATCCTTGACAACACGAGAAAAACGCAGGAGCATGCCGTTGTGCAGATTATCGGGTTACGGGGAAAAGTGTGTCATTCGAATGAAATGCCTGGACAACTATTTTCTTCCCTGAACTGAAAGCTTGCCAAAAGATGGACAGCTGGACTTAGCATTTGGAAATCGCTGGTTGGCATGACCTATCCCAACCGATACATGTATTCCGTTTAAATGGGATACATGTAAGATTTATTCCTAGAAATTACAGTTTCCAGTCATGATCTTTGCGAGGACTTATCAGATGGCTAATCTCGTATAATTTCGGCAAAAGCAGTAGTCCCCTATAATTTATCCCCCCTTATTTGATTTACCTCATTTTCTCTTTCTCGCATTGTCAGTGGTGCAAGAGACCAGGAGAATAGCGTTAAAGTAAAGTTAAAAGGGTGGGACTCGCCATATTGCTTAACCTGAAAAATTAAAATAATGGGGTCCTATTGTATAACGAAGTTTTCTGAAAGTCTTTCATGAAAAGAGCACTTATACCTACCTTAATGCCAGGACTTTGTTGTCTTTCGATATCACGGGGTTGGACAGAGCTGCTAAGTTAAAAAGTTTAATGTTAAATTGAAAAGTTAAATTAAAAAAAATTAGTTATTTTTTTCTATAAGTTATTTTTAAGTCGTTAACTTTTACTTAAATCTTTTAGCTCTAACCCTATTTTTCAAGTTTTCTTTTCAACGCCTTCCATTTTTTTGTGCATTACGAATCTTCGCCCTACGAATTTCAAAATTCAAAATGGCAAATCCAAAATGGCGGTTCAATATACAATATAGTTATTCGATCACGCAACAAAATGTGGTTTTTGAGGGTTTTCGAACCTGCCCTTAGTTTTGCAAAATTCAAAATGGCGATAACCGCACATCGGAAGAATAGAGAAATTATTTGCATTTTTGTTTGCCATTTTGGGTCCATGAATGTGTAAAATTTTGATCTGGTTGTATGTTTCCGGTCATGTTTTGGTACATTTGATCGTCTCGATAATGGTGGATTTAACATGGCGGTCGTAGAAAAGGGAAAGTAACGAGTTTTCCCACGATTATCCTCAATAAAAGTTTCCAAAATTATGACTTTATGTCGTTTTCCATATTTTGTAGTACTAAATTGAATCATGATTTAATTGGGAATGTTTTAATTTCAATATGGCGGATA
Source organism: Trichopria nigra (assembly GCA_030522945.1). Classification (NCBI taxonomy): domain Eukaryota; kingdom Metazoa; phylum Arthropoda; class Insecta; order Hymenoptera; family Diapriidae; genus Trichopria; species Trichopria nigra. The sequence continues at coordinate 9,510 of JAPYZR010002881.1, forward strand.
GAATATTGAAAACTGTATTATTTCCTAATGAAAAATATTCTACGTTCATTCTGTGGAAGAAAATAATTTTTTTACTGAACGCGTTGATTCTCTAAAAAAAAAAAAATTAATGAATTCTTTTTCATTTGTGAAATCGTTTTAAAAGTTTGCGGACGCCCTATATGTAAGTTTCAACTCGATTAAGTTTAACTTTGGACTGGATAATGTTAACTTAGCTGAAATAACTCTTAATTTGCTAAAGTTAACTTAGTCGACAAGTTAAAGTTATGCATAACTTTTCAATTAACAAAGTTAACTTTGTAATGTTACTTTTAACTTTTAAATCTGGTTTCGTCAATTAACCGAACTGTTTTGCTTGATTAATATAATATATATTTAACTATTAACTTAACCCATTAACGCCCACGGGGATACTTTTTTCACAACTTCTTCCGAGGTCTCTAGATGAAATAAATTTGGTCCTCAAAATTTTTTGAACATATGAAACTGATAGATTTTCTATCGATCTTTCCAATGGTGACATCCAAAATTAGAAAAAAAAACAAACAAATTGTTACTCAAAAATGAGTTTAAGTGTAAAAAATACCTTAAAAAAAAATTTTTTTTTTTCTTTTAATCGGATTTTGTACGAACTGTCCTTTATGGAATCATCTTAAAACCAATTTAGATGGTGGAGGGAATGTCTGAACTTCAGAAAACTGTATTTGAAAATTTAATTTTGTCACCTGAATGATCCAAAATGGCGTCCGAAACGAGAATTTTCGCTCATTATGTTTAGGACGCTTTAACTAAAAAACTATAAGCTTTTCGATGAATATTCTAATTGCAAAAAGGGCTTGGAATTCATCAAAGAATGCAATAGAATTTTTGCAGAATTTTTTGAGACAATTTTGAAAATTTGAATTCTCAAATTTTTTAATAAATTTTAAAAAATTCAAAAAAAAATTATAATGCATTCTTTAATGAATTCTAAGCACTTTTTATTGATTGCAATTTTTTCTGAAAGTTGATAGTTTTTGAGGAAAATAATCTTGAGAAAAAATCGTAGATCAATCAAATTTGGAATTTTTCCAGGCTTTTCTTTACATTTTTTGAATTTTTGCAATGTAGCGACGATGGAAAGAAGAAGCACTAAACGCAACTTCTGTAATTGCCATAAAGTGGCTACCGCTTTCGTGACCTCAGTTCGACATGCGGAAAATGAGAATTTAGCGAGCATATTCGTACCTATACAAAAAGTCGGCGATACGTACATCCACTACTTCTAACTGTTACCTAGTACAAACGAGTAATCGTAAGAAGGTTTGACAATACTTTTAGAATGTTATCAAAATGTAGCTTAAACTGGGTCGTCATTGGAAACCTTTAAACATCTGGGAATACGATTACTATCGTATATATAATATAATACCGAATATCTAATATCATCCGCAAACATTTGAGTGCAGAGAGTCAATGACGCTAGGACTTACTTAATATGCAAGCGTTCAGATTTGGAAATTGCACCAAGCACTGTCTTCCTTCGGACCTCGAGGAATTCTTGTTATCTGGAAAGCGATTAAAAAACATCTCTTGATGATCCATGTTCAGAAAAGTACCAAATTAAGATCAGCAATCTCGGAGTAGGTCCATCAAGGCGAACCTTTCGGATGATCCTCTCCTCGATTCTAACCATCACATAAAGAACCCATGAATGATAATGGAATTAAAAAGAATAGGTTGAAATATTTTTAAAATTCAGTAGGGATTCGTCAACATTGAATCCAAATAAATCAGTGCCTCCTTTGATCAAGTTCCCGACTGATAAGTAAACGTCGCGGAATCGCCGAATCATAATGCACAATGCATGGAGAAGGCGTTTGAATTGCAACCATCGATCTCAAAGATCAGTTCGGTCGTGGCTCGGTAATTCGTGGACTCGTATTCAAGCCACGCGGATAGCATATTATCGCAACTCGAATATACAATCTAACGACTACCTCGCATTTATAAATTTTAAGGGGCTGCAGAGAACAATCGACAAATTTATTTCGATTGAATCTTTAGGGCAAGAATCATTGGAGAAAATCCGACGAAAATCTATACCCAAAAAAAAAAAAAGAGGACGGTGCATTCCTCAATTAGATAAAGCAAAAAATGACGCAGCAAATGATGAAAACAACTGCTTAATAGATGAGAAACAACAATTAATTATTCGACAACAATTAATGAATTTTTCGATGTGCCCGTCCGGTTATCTTTTCGGGCGGTACCCCCAGAGCGTGGGCATAGAGGTGCGTCAGACACCACCGCATCGATTACAGATTTTTCATCGTCGTGCGCGACTTTTTTCTCGGCCGCTTCGTTTTTTGTTGCGCAATGAATGCAAGACAGTGCAATACCCGGGAAATTTGACGAAAAATTGACGTCGTCATTATTTTCATATACGTCATCCACGAGTACAACGGGGGTGCGAGGGACGTTTACGCACGTCATCCTGGTACAGATTAACGATAAGCAACCGCGATTCAAATTTCGTGGTAATGGAACGTCGTCGGGTATTTTAAGAATAACCCTCAGGGAGACACGCTCCTGAAAGTTTTGCGACGCAGGCGCCCGCGCGGGATCGCCCCACCCAATTGCGGGACTCGAGTACGCAGGGGCGGCCGTGGGTTTCGCGAGACCCTCGGATTTCGGATGCTCGTGCGAAAATAAAACTTTAAGTAATCGATATATTTCAGGAAGATGTTGCGGTATCGGTGCAGTTGCCTATATATCGAGGAACCGTTAATCGTCCTCGGGAGATCGGTGGTCGACCGAGCCATTGATGAACTCAAAAGTACACAATGACAATTGGTTTGCGTTTAGCATTATTGTAAAAATTCACAATGTGTATACGTAACCGTTAATATCTTCATGGATACAATAGTAATGACATGTCAGTATAATCATTAACAGAATTGTCCGGTGATTTTATGAGAATTTTTAAAGTATACTATCTAGAAACTTTGCTATTTATTTGTTTGCCTCTTATATTTTGTAACTTTTAGTAGTTTCAGTTTCTAAATCGCGTTTAAAAGTTTTAACTTTGCGAAGAATTATCATTCATCTTTTTTAATGTGAGATAATGGCATTTTTATATTTTGACAAACTGCGCATACATAAAACTTCTTGGAGAGTAAGGTCTTTGATGTTACACCTTTAATATCCATATGATATCAAGAAATAGTCTTATACTTCTGTGATTCTCTGTACAGTTACAAAATCTGAAAAGTGATAATTTTGATAAAAATGCGCATACATTAATTATATTACAGAGCGAATGTTTTGTAAACGTAAAAGGTGAGGTTAAACGCAATGTCAAAATTCAATTCTCTTTGTTCTCGCTATTGCTTGCAGTGATTTATTTCTTTTATAAGTCAATAATTTCACTTTCCTTACTTAAATTTTCCATTGATACAGTTAATTTTTGTTAAAGTGACAATATAAAGTCACTACAAGTGAAAGTCTAAGAGATATGAAGATGGATTAAAGAAGAGGAGAGATACATAAATGAAAAGAAGGTAGAAAATAAAAAATGATCCAGAAAAATACGAAATCATAGTAAACGCCGAGGGAGATAAAGATTTTTGTATTGGATCCGACATTTTGAAAGTCGAAAATGTGTTAACGGATTCGTTCAAATACATATCAATACAGTAACATTTACGAAGGGGTACAATTAAAAATATTTTATTTTGAACAAAAAGTATGTTCTTGAAAATTTGTTGAAAACGGGTTCCTTTTAGAGGAATTTCCCTTATATGCATTCCAGCAGTATATAATACAACAATCACATTTAGGGACCGGATGTAATTAGTGTCGACCACTCGGAGTGGTCATGTATTAATATAATCTTCGCAAATAGCTACATATCTAGCTCATTACAGCTTTTATTGAATTAGCAATGAATAATGTCCATTCCTTCCTTTTTGTCGGCCAGGTTAGGATGATGAAATAGAATACATGTTCTCTCAGAAAATCCAATTCAAGGCCGAAACATCAAAATATACATTTTGAATGAATAATTCATCTTATTTTGTAAACATATGAATAAAATCACCCTATATATAATTTTTGTTATATACGAGTTTTAGCGATTTACCAAAAATGATCTAAATTTACGAATAATAATGAACAATAATGGACCTTAAAGGATAATGAATATGTTATAAATTAGTGCAATGTAATTCAATTTCTGAAAGTGGAGGGCTGATGTTCTAAGTTCATAAAATAATAAAGAGAAATACTAGATCCAATACCAGATTCAGAATTGTTTCTCTTCGCTTAGGGAATCCCAAAGGGCGCGTCCATATATATATACGTTGTTGACCGCTCGTTTGCTTAAATTCGCCAAAATCCTGGCGATCCGTCGTATACGCCAGAGACAACGCCATTTCTTTATTTAAAAACGAATTCTCGACCCATTGTGGACAATTTTTATTCCAAAATATATCTTATTTCATTCCTAAAGTATTTTGAGATAATGAATAGTAACTGTAAATTTCACGCCAACCCTCTAATATATGAAGAGCTATAATAGCAATGATGGCAGAAAAACCAAATTTACATGTGAATAAGAAGTTTCACTCTAACAATGTGCAATTCATTTACATTACAAAAAAAAAAGAAAATTTTACGATTTTCAATTTATACAAGAAACCATACACACCATATAGACTTGGAATATTAGAAAAAAAGAAAACGATTTCATCTGAAAGTGGCAACGAAAATAAATAACTTTCCACATAGTATATAGCTATACCACATGTTATAAAAACGTCAACTACCAAATTAAGAAAATATTTTTTAAAATTCGATATAGAAAAATAATCATTAATTGTTTTAATACAATATATTTAAAACAAAAGTAGACGATATTCGGTAAATTTAACTAAATATTGTATTGCTCTGCCAAATCACTTAAATCAATAACATATTTACTGTAATCAACAAATAGTTATTATCAATGATCGAACTATAGATTGGATATATATATATATACATAATAAATGTAATATATATATATATAAATTATATAATAAATATGTAAACTTGTATTGAAAATTACTAAATTTTAAATGCAGTATAAATTTAAAATAAAGAGGATGGTCTTTGAAAATGTAAACAATAAATGTATAAATACGCGCAATTCCGAGAAAGAAAGTGTTTATATTTTTTATTGCGCATAGAGTTCAAATTGAAAAACAATGCTGTGTGTTATTTACTACAAGTGAATTTGTCAAAGTCAAACTTGTTGAAACAATTAATAAATATATATAGATGGAATCGCGAAAGTGGTTTGTTTCAACAAAGATTTGTAATATTTTAAACAAATCATCTAACGCAATAGCGGATAATTAGCCTCACAATTGCTTTCGAAAAGAAATATTTGTATATATGCGTCGTAAATCCGTAAAAGAAATTGATTCTTTTGTTTTATTACATGTAGACAATAGATTAATTACATATTTTCTATCTCCTAGATAATTGCGCTCCAAGAGAAATCCTAAATGTTGACCATAAGATGGGAACGAAATTGATCATATATATATAATAATAATAATAATAAGTTAATAATAAAACATGATAAGCCGACAAAACAATAACACGAATCTTATTTCCAGGATTACCAGATCACCCAAATTAAATCAGATAAATGGCGGCTTCTCCCTGGTAATCGTAAACGAAAGAAAACGATTATAAACGATTAAAAATTATGCGAAATTCTATCGTTTCTTATAAAACCTATCGTGACTAAATATGAAGACAGATAGAACATTAATTGTTTATAATAAGATTGAATCGTGTTACATACCAATCATGAAATAACGATACGAAAACTAGTTTTTAACCCTTGTTTGACACACTGGGGTAAAAAATACCCCATGCTTTATTAATGTTAATTTAAAGTTCCTAATCCAAGAAAATCGGGTCTGTGGCACCATCTGGCATTAATTCGATAGTGCTACGATCTCCTCACGCTATGTACGT